>JAOYNQ010000033.1:5007116-5017821 GCA_026259685.1 Tagetes patula
GTTAAATATAATGGTTATAATTTCTTTATAAATATTACTTTTTAACCCGTGTGTAACACACGGGTATTAAACCTAGTATATAATAAAGTACACGTGTAACTTGTTAGTATCATGGAAAGATTTTTCAAGCCAAAAGCATAATTTTCCGATTCTAGTTTTGTTGATTTGGATAATCTACATTATGAACTACTTTTAAAAAATGAAATCACATCAAGGACAATTGTAACAAGTACTTTGTTTTATTATGTAACATATCATACATTTCCGTTTGTATTTTATTTTACCAATTTTTTTTACACTGAATATTTTTTCTGGATCCATCGCTAATCTCAAGGAATTTTCAAAAGAGATGAGACTTACTGCATTTTAAAATTTCTTATGGGACTAAATTCAAGCTATGACAGTTTTAGAGGCACAATATTTCTTATGGGACTAAATTCAAGATGCTTGTGAAACAACCATGAAGTTAATATGATAATAATTGTAAGAGGTTACATCAACCAAATGTTAGAGGCTTATTGGTTTGCCGAAGGACTTCAAATTCACCAAGCCTAAAAGAAACGTTGCTAATATGATGCTAGAGTGTGTTTTGATATAACACAATTTTCTAATGTTCAATGACTTTCTAAACCTCATTTCATTTTACTTCCTAACGGTTAATTTCTTACAATCACCAAAACTAGTACAATATAACTTCTTAGACTTTCTTTATTAAAAGTTCTTTATATACAACAATTGAAACACAAGTGGCTCTTGGTAGACTTGTTGCTGGGGATTTACCTTCACAAGTTTACATTCTTATATGCTGTCATCTAGATAATCATCACTTGTTGATAGGTACTATGTGACCTTACTACACAACAAAACAAATCTAAACAAATAAATCAAGTTAACATTCTCATATGTTGTCTAAATTTATTTTGTTATGTAATAAACTCACATAGCACCGATCTTTATCTCATATGTTGTCTAAATTTATTTTGTTATATAGTACACTCACATAGCACCGATCATTAAAAGGGTGGAGAAGTGTGCCATGAAGGGCAGGGCAGCAGATTAAGGGCCACACCAATTCCAACTACGTTCACTCTTGGTAACCAAGAAATGTGCCTTTATTTTTCATTTAGTTATTTAGAATGCTAATTGTAGTCGAAACTCGATAGTGTTATAATATTAATTTTGAACTCGTTACCTAATAAACATACAATTAAAAACAAACACTAAGAAACCTCACTTGAAAAACACCTAACAAAAACAACCCCTAAGCAATTATTAAAATTATTTAAAATTTTAGTCACATAAATTGGAGAGAGTTCATCAGATAGGAGCGAAAGACTAAAAGTTTTCTAATCACAAAAAATCATTTGAACTATGCAATTAATCATCACTTGAACTTCTTATTCTCCATAGTCATCTCAAATAAAAAATTCAACCAAAACAAAATTAAAAATAAGCCTCAGAAGGAAGGCAGTAGAATTAATATAATCATAAGTGATCATACATTACGCAAATAAATATCTAATCATCATCGGCTTTATAAATTAAGAAAAACATTAAAAAAAAGTAACTAGGCCTCATAGAGAAGATTAGAATTAACAACACAGTTTGATTCAGACATATGCTTGTCATTAAATTAGGATTAATCATAGGCCATTTGATAAAAAAGATGTAAACAAAAATTTGTAATAAAAAAATATAATAAAAAAAATATGATAAAATGGTAATGAAATGGACTCAGTTTATGGGTGGTGATATAACAGTATGGTCGGCAAGGTGATTATTAATCACCGTTACGACGAACGAGACCTTATCACATACATCGTCATAGCCCTTTTTTTCTATCAAATACCAAAACCAAAAACTAAAAAAGAAATTAACGAAGAAATTAGACGGAAAAAAAAATAAACTGATGGATGAAGTAGTAGCAGAGAAAGAGGCGATGAAAATAATGATATTGTGTGTTTCTACTTATAGAAGAAGGTTTGTTCTAGGGTTTGTTTTTGTTATTGGGCCAATGGAAATGGGCTTTAGATCTTATGTAGTTAATAAGTCATTTTGTGTTTATTCATTGCTAGAACTATTGTTAGTAGACAGTAAAAAAAAAATTTAAATCATAGGTCAATACCCGGTTGTACATCCCATTCACACTATTTGTTTAGATATTCTTTGTTTATGTCGGTTGCATTGTCGTATCCAAGGATTCGTAAAGCCGAAGTACACTTTTGCGTCGTATTTTTGTTGAAAATAAGGTTTCTCTAATTCCAAATCTTGAGTTACACGTAAGAATAACCTTGAGATCATCCGGAATCGATGTCTAAAATGACTTTCATCATATCGTGGTTCTACACCGAAACAATCTTTCATTAACTGGTCATTCGTTGTTGTTCGGTCTCTCTCGACAGATACTCTTTCGTAAACGGTGTCTGGTGGACTACCAACATGTTGCATAAACTGTGTTGTGAGTGTAATCGCGCTTATTATCGCCTCACCCCTCTCCATTTCACTCGTTGATGTGCTATTGCCGCTTGATGAGTATGATGATAAAGAGTACGTTTCCATTTTAAAAAATAGTAGTATGTGGTTTAAGAGAGAATTAGACTTGAGTGTGGTTTAGGGAGAGAATTTGGCATGTTTTTTTGGTTTACAATGTTTTTTTATTGTAAAAGTGACCGTTTGATGAACTAGCCGTTGGGCATTCTGCATGGTTTTGCATGGGAAGTGGCTTTATACTTAAAACGCCCAACAAAAAAATTTGCCCATAACACCCTTGTATAATGGTGTGCAGGGCGTTATGAGGCGTCATTAATGAAAAAAATGTGGGGATAACGCCCACTACAACTAGTCTTATAATGACTTCATAAGTGTGTATAACTTGTGGGTTGGATTCATATTTGACACGCGTCTTTTGACACTGTTAAATTAAATTCATGTTTCAAATGTCTCAGTAGACGTCTAAAATTTGGTTTAAACTGGCTTAATTTTTACAACAGTCAAATATTCAACAATCACCACACAAGTCTTTAACAGCAGCAAACACTCAAATCCAAATCTACTTTCACACAACAAATGAACATACTAATGAATATGATTTAGTAAAAAGGGCTTGTTGATTTGTAGCAACTGAGCTCAACACCTTAAAATGCACATACAATTCCCATCAACATGCCTCGAGGTTGCAACTCGAATGAAGGATATATACGCATCTTTTCATCCCGAGTACCATAGAGTATAAGTGAACACTTTAACACTCACACCCAGAAGATGATCTTTGTTGTTGCCCACTTGCCACATCGATCGTGTCAGGAAGGTAGCTACTACATCCACAATAAAATGTGAAAGAAAAAAAATATGTTTAATCCTTTATATAATCCTACATGACTATATAACTTTATAAAGCAGGTTCAGTTCCATCTAGACCGGCCAATTTGAGTCATATGTTGCCTTTTACAGCCTTACAGGTCAAGGTGGTAATGTTAACACTTAACTAAAACAAAAGAAAATGTTAAACAAGCCGGGTCACAAATCACCAAAGTTGTATTCATAATGCAAAACCTCATATTACTTTGAAACTATGTTTTAGAAAAAAACATAAATTATGCATGAAATCTAGAAAGAAAATACAGAAAAAGTGTTGGTGGGTCAGTTAAACCAGTGAACGAGACCCAACCCCCGTACTGAAAATTAGGTGTTTTGACTTTTGACCCGTTATCCAACCTACAAAATTTTGTCACCTTGAGTTTAATCATTTTGCACCATTCTATTCACTTCTATTAAGTAATGAGACCCACAATCACATATTCATTATGAAAGTGTTAAAGGACCAAAATGAATATAAGCTTACAGTTCTTCCTCTTGTTCATTTTTAAGCGCATTTTTTGCTATGCACTCAAAAGCAGCATCGACATTAAAACCCTCCTTTGCAGAAGTTTCAAAGTATGGAATGTTTCCTTTTGAGGCACACCATGCTCTTGCTTTCTTCTCTGATACCTGGAATTTAAGAGATCGTAAATCTTGATGCATACAGTGGTGATTTCGACCCATTAAATTATGAATGAGTTTATTCAGGTTATCTTATATCTCTAAAAGGTCAAAAGGGTAAAATAAAAAAAGAACGTTTTCTGAAAAGATGGATCACAGTTGATGAACTTCCAAATAAGATATAAGCTAAAGACCAAAGATTATCTTACCACTCGACTATTGCCTCCATCAACATCTACCTTATTCCCCAATACAACAAATGGAAAGTTTTCAGGATCAGAAGGGCTAGCCTGAAACATGACCAAACAAAAGTTGGTTAATAAGATACTAACTGGAGCGTAGAATGCATGCTATATAAGGCCACTAAATCAGAGCTGTTACCTGAATTAAAAACTCTTCTCTCCAATTGTTAAGGTTATCAAATGACTTCTTGACATTAACATCATACACAAGAACGCAACAATCTGCACCGCGGTAAAATGCCACACCAAGACTTTGAAACCTTTCTTGTCCGGCTGTATCCCATATCTAAAAGTATTTCAAATTTAACCACCATAAAATGTTGTAACTATGTATATAAAAATCTAGTTCAACGCTATCATGATCATCATTGGATGAATAAACTAACTTTTTTTCCTCACAAATGTGCATGTTATCTATCTATGTATATAGCAGAAAAACTATCAGATACAGTCATCTGTCCATATTAAATTAAAGGTAAACAAAACTATAAAAACTATCTGATATGTCAACATCATTGGTTTCTTTCTAAAAGCGTGTATATATATAAAGATATGTGTTAGTTGTTTCACCAACATTTCGAACATCATAAAAAGGTAAGAAATCAAGACAATTAGCAAACAATGATCACAAAGTTAATCCATCACTCGTTCATCATCACAATGTTCACAAATAAATATAAGAAAAAGCTAACAAGAAAAACTGTTTCAGTAGAGAACCAAAAGAAATGAAGAGAACAAAAATCTTTCTCAATTCATATGTTCTCAAGCCTTGGAAGAAAAAATGTAACCTTTTTATGTATACCATATGGTTAATGTATCTACATTCTATGATCCACCATTTAGCGTCACGCAAACTCTCAGGTGTTTTAGAACTTTGAACTTAACTACTATGTTTGTGGATCATTGTGATAACGTTTTAAATCTAATAAGAAAATGCACAACACAAGAAACGACCGTTTATAGGTGTAGTGTAAGACAAGAAATACATGCTTCAAACATAACACAATCAAACATGATCGATCATAATGCGCATGATAATAACATAAAAAGTGAAATAAATACTAAAAATGAATAATACCTGCAATGTGAAAAGCCTATCCTGAAACTGAAGCTCTTTAGTTAAAAAATCAGCTCCAATGGTAGCTTTATAGTGGTTACTAAACTTTCGATTCACATATCTAGATTAGCACAATTTAAGGAACAGTTGTTCTTATAAGTTAAAATGAAAAACATGCAATGTATATATATATATATATATAGTGTAAAGGATGTATAAAATGATACTGATTCATAAGAGATGTTTTTCCAACCCTGTAATGTAACAAAACAACACTTAAATTGAGTGAAGATGAATAAACAAATGATTAGGTTGATTGAAGATACATATATATACCCGCTATCGCCGAGAATTATGACTTTCAGCAGCATTCGACGACGGGATGCCATTAAATTTCTCCGATTGATTGAAATTTTGAATCGGAATTAATTAACAAGCAGCAACAACAGAGATTTAAAAAAAAAATAATACAAATCTCGTTTTTTCTCGACTGTTCTTGTTTTTAGTTTTATCCCCTTTTGAATTTTGATTAGATCGAATTTCTTAAATACTCCGTTTAGTAAATATTAAATTGACCTATAAATATTAAATAAACTGTTTCTAATTAATTATAACTAACAAAATGGACGGGTGGGGTTTGTAAGAATAACTAGCCAGAACGAGAAAGGAGTGAAATGACATGAGAATTAGCTCGTGAAATACCTTCATCTTCTAATAAATAAAGATTTTATCAGTCTATGTATCAACAAGTTAACCATCCACGTAAGATGTGATGATGTCTCAATCCCACATTTAATTTCAATTTTCTACATGCAAATTATTAAATGTCTTATATATCTAATTAAATAAATTTTAAATTTTTATTGATAGTATCCCTACATATAATAATATTAAATATCATATAAATCCGTACTAAATTTAAATTTAATATAGATAATATTTCATATATCTCCTTATAAATAATATCAAATACAATATATTCAAACTAAATTTTATATAGATAATATTTTAATACAATATATTCAAACTAAATTTTATATAGATAATATTTTATTAATTAAGATGTTATTATCTTCTTTATTATAATCGTCTATGCCACATGAATATATCTTTAAAATCATCACATGTGGCTGTGTTTTTGAGCATAGCGTGAATACTAAAATCGTTATTTAGTAAGTTTGATATTAGTCGGTGATAGTCTAGAACCAATCTAAAACCAAAAGGGTGATGGTATAATTTTTCGGTAAGGTGTGATATTGTGGGTTTGGTTGAGGTTGTGTGTAGGTTTATTTTGGGTTTGAATATGTCAGACTGAACTTAATGGTTATCAGATGGGTCAAAGACGGATGTTGAGGTAGGTCTAGTGTGGTGATATCGGTAAGGAGTGTTGTGGCGAGGAGAGAGGAAGCCATCAAGTGTTTATGCGTGAGAGCGAGAGGTGTGGGTTGATGTGTGACCGTTGTCTTTACAAAAAAGAAACTTAGAAAAACTAAAATAATTCATGGCGCGTTGACCGAATGTCCTAGACGTTCATGTCATGGTGTTAATTGAGAAGTAGCAAGGAAAGATGAAGCAGCAACTTAGGAGTGTTGATGAACAGGTAGTGGTGGTTGGAGCTATGGGTGCTCAATGAGTTAGGTTGGTAGGTTAAATCCGACATGAACCTAAAAAATTAACACAAAACTAAACCTGAACCTAAAACTTTAAGCTCAATTAAATCCGAACCTGACCTGAACCTAACCCGTTTGACCCGAATTACCACAAAATACATTTTCCAATGTATTAAAACTTCAAAATTACCACAAATTGTATTCTCAAAATGAGATCGGGCTTATAGAAAATCGTAAATTGCCGCCCAAATGTACGCACAACCCTGGAACGCATTCAATATTATTATAGTTTTAACGTAAAGCACCTTAGGCTATATGTATACTGACAAAAGGGGAATGAAAACCATTCATATGAAGTGAAATAATTATCCATGAATCATTGGTTGGCTTCACCCAGTTGCTTAGTAATTGCTTCATAAATATCATCAGACTCAAGTGGCTGATATCAATTAGGTGAACTAGGGAATATATATTTGGTTGTTGAGGTCTTGGATGCTAAGGACAATTTTGCGAAAGGTCCTCGAGTGGTGTTCAAGCTAAGATGAGTCGGATAGGGGCATAGTGGTGGAAAGGACGAACAAGGGTGTTGCGTCAGTAAGGTTCAAACCGCCCGATTACCTGTCAGGCATAACATCCTTTGACTACCTGGGTGTAAGTCGTTCCTATCCAGGCTGTCTCGACAAGAAGGGCCAAATGAGGTGTGTCGGGTGGTGGCAACGACCACAATCCACAGTGGCACCAACTTGTGGCCCACCGTCCACGTGCCAATTAGCGGTGTTGTTTACCTTATGTGCATTAAACCAGTATCTATTAAAATACATCAATTTGCACCCGAAGCCAAAAAAACGTGGTAACAATGACATGTATGACTATTATTTGTCAACCCTCAAATTCCCCATTTAAATAAACATTCATACCAACTGTCAAGATTTATATTCAAACATTCAAGCCACCACAAATCTCACCAATTCAACCAAAAACCCTTTGAATCTTTCAAACTTTATGAACCGTATACCATTATACCGTTTCAATGTTAAAAAAAGAAAACAAAAATAACAATCAAGAATTAACATAAACTTCTTCTGTACACTTGTCATCAAAAACCGTCGCTAAAACCGCGGCTATCTTTCCTCAACTTACTCATCTCCATTTCTCGAGTGTTCCCCGCTTCACTGCTCGAACCCGACAGGTTCAACGCATATTCACTCGTGGGTCGGCTGTACTCGCTGCTGGCAAACTCTTGAGTGTCTACAATCATTTTTCTGTGCCTGATTAAGTCTTCATTGTACTGAGTTGTATCATAGTCCGAGCTCCCATTGTAAACCGAGCCATGTCCTGGCTTGATCCCAACATCAAGATCAGCTAATGACGTGTCACCTTCCAAGACCCGAACCACCTGGCTCATTCTTGGTCGATGGCGCGCTGAATGGCGTACACACACAGCAGCACATGTAACCAGCCTAGCCATCTCACCATGGTTATAGTCTCGTAGACGCGAGTCAACAATGGCGTCAAAGTTTCCATCTTCTAGTGCTTGACTTAGCAATGGCCTTGCCTATAATATCATACATCATATAGAAATAAGAATATAAGATAATCGGTTTCACGTCCCAAACTTAATGCGCGTAAAATGAGTTTGATACTTACCCAATCGACTAAACTATCATTCATATAAGTATTAGTTGAATCAATAGGTTTACGGCCCGTAACCAACTCTAAGAGCATGACACCGTATGAGAAAACATCAGATTTCTCAGTGAGTTTCCCTGAAGACGCGTATTCTGGTGCTAGGTAACTACACGATTCGAGTTTATAGTAACAGCATGAGCAATAATTCAACAAAAAATCAAAAATAAAACCATGTTATAGTTCTTGAAATCAAGAAAACATGCATACCCAAAAGTTCCCATCACTCGGGTTGATACATGAGTAGCAACATCAGAAGTAATCTTGGCAAGCCCAAAATCAGCAACCTAAATAACGTCGACGACTTGAGAAATTTAAACTCATGGGCGTCAAAAAAAGACAAAGAAACTGCTCAAGAAAGAACTTACCTTTGCTTCAAAACTGAAATCAAGAAGAATGTTAGCAGCCTTGATATCGCGATGAATGATCTTAGGATGGCCTGAAACCATTCAAAAAATGTTAAAAGACTTAAAATCTTGTATCTTTTAAACATATAACGCCATGATAAACGTTAACGAAAACAAACTTACAATCCTCATGGAGATAAGCTAGTCCTTTAGCAGATCCAAGAGCAATGCGCAATCGTGTTGCAAAATCCATCACGGGTCGATTCTTATCTGAAACATAATGTTACCATTTTAACAAAAAGCTCCAAAATTTTTCTAAGTAGTAATAAATTTTAGTTCTTGATACAATTTCATAAAAATAATATACCATGTAAATGAAACTCCATAGTGTTGTTAGGAACAAACTCATAAACAAGCATTCTTTGAGTACCACTGATGCAATATCCAACCAACGAAACGAGATGTTTATGATGAACACGACTAATGATCTCAACTTCGGCCTGAAACTCGCGTTCTCCCTGACCACTACCGACTTTCAATTGCTTAACCGCCACCTCTTTCCCATTCGGAAGAACCCCTTTATGCACATAACCAAACCCACCCTGTCCAAGCAAATTAGCATCCGAAAATCCATCCGTAGCCAAGGCTAATTCTTCGTAAGTAAATGTACTTTTCGATAAGCCTAATGACAAACGATGGGTTGGTGATGCAAGTGGATTCGAACCACCAGAGTAATTTGACCCCGAACCGCCACTATTATTCAAAAATGGCGGCCGTGGTTGCGGCTGCGGAGATGACGATGATCTAGCTGGTGAATGTGGTGGTAACATTCCCGGTGGAGGCTTCAGTGGCGGCATCACTACAACGTGATCCCCTGGTCGTGGCGCGTTATGTTGCCATTGTTGTGCCCCGCCACCAAAAGGATCAACTGCATCACCAAACATTACAAGTTACATCACCACTAGTAATTTCAAGATTTTCTATGATAAATACATCAAAACACGGGTCACAGAACAAACCCAATGAATCAACTGCATCACCAAACATTACAAGTTACGTTATAACAAATTTCAAGATTTTCTAGGATAAATATATCACACGTGTTGAAGAACAAACTCATTGTTTTCACATATTGGTTTTATGGTTTAGTACATAGAATGATCCTAAATGAATATGAATATGAATATTGAAACAAGAAATGATGTGAAAAATGTAACCTTTAAGTGGAGGTGGTGGAGGAACATAAAACCCAGCCGGATCATGTGATCTTCTTTTCTTTTTCTTACAACAAATAAACAATACACACAAAACGGCCATTATCACAACTCCACCGATTGCAATTCCGACGACGGTTCCGGTTGAAACTCCGGATGAATCATTAGACGCCGGAGGAGATGAGCTCACGCTTCTTGGTGGCGGTGGTGAAGGTGCAGTTCTTCCCGGTGGTGATGGTGGAGTGTTGGTTGGAGACGGTGGTGGTGGGTTAGATGGTGTAGACCCTGACGGTGACGGAGGCGATGGTGGAGATGGCGTAGACCCTGACGGTGGAGATGGTGATGTAGGGGGAGGGGAGGTGGTGGTGGGTGGCGCCGGAGGGGAGTTAGCAGGAGGTGGAGAAGTGACGGGGGTTACCGGAGTTGGTGGAGCCGGCGGCGGAGAAGTGACGGGGGTTACCGGAGTTGGTGTGGATGTGGGAGGAGCCGGCGGCGGAGAAGTGACGGGTGTAACCGGAGTTGGAGTGGGTGGTGGGGAAGAAGGGGTGCCCGGAGGTGGGGAAGAGACAGG
>JAOYNQ010000033.1:5029474-5041148 GCA_026259685.1 Tagetes patula
ATTTCTTTGCATGCACAACAACTACATGCACCTATTCATTTTAATTTTCAACTCTACATACTATTTTTAACCATTTGCTTACTTCATTCGCCTCTATATATCACCGCTCATTCTCACTCTTTTTTTCACACCTTCAATTCTACTACTTTTTAACAGACTCTCTAGGTTGAAATTTGGTAAGATGAACCGCGAGATTGAGCTCGAGGCTGGTGGTTTTGGGATCCCTAGTGATAGGGATCGTCATTTCCTTCAACATCGCCAGAATGCTGCTCGTGCTAACTCACTCTCTCTTGCTGTCGTTGCTGCTCCGGGTACTCATCAAATGAAGCATGATGATGTTGAAACTGGATCCATGGCCTTTTGTCGCATTTGCTTCGAGGGTGATCAAGGTGAATATATCATCTATATATACATGCATGTTTTTTACTCCCTCCATTTCATTTTAAACGTTCATTTTTTCAATTTTTTTTGTTGTCCCAATTTAAATATCAATTTCCAAAAATATAAATTTTCAAAAAATATAAATGTAATTTTCAATTTTACCCCCAAATTATTATTGACACAAGATATGTCATTAAATTTAAGTAAGGACATTATTTTCATTTTAAAGTTTAAAAAATATAATAATCTAATATTTTCTTAAACTTTGTGCTTTGAATCTCATGACATTTAAAATGGGACGGAGGGACCAGTACTTTTCATGATATTAGCATGTTCATTGTTTTATGTTTCTACTATATTAAGTAATTTAATCAGAGTTCTAGAAAGATCTATGCTTCGTATGGTTTTGATCATGTTCGTCATTTTTAATTAGTTTTAGAAAGATCTATGCTTCGTATGGTTTTGATCATGTTCGTCAGTTTTAATTAGTTTTAGAAAGATCTATGCTTCGTATGGTTTTGATCGTGTTCGTCGGTTTTAATCAGTTTTAGAAAAAATCTATGCTTCGTATGATTTTGATCATGTTCGTTGGTTTAATTAGTTTTAGCCTATGATTTTGATCATGTTCGTCGGTTTTAATGATCAGTTTTAGAAAAAATCTACGCTTCGTATGATTTTGATCATGTTTGTCGGTTTTAATTAGTTTTAAAAAAAATCTATGCTTCGTATGATTTTGATCATGTTCGTCGGTGTAATTTATGTATTTGGTATGTTCTTAAACCACAAAATGCTTGAACAGATTGAATGATCAGATATGCATGCATGTGTAAAGTTGTTGTTTGGGTATCTTATTTGTGATATTATGTTGGTGTAATTTTAGTCATGATCATAGATGTATTTTATAAACTTAGTATATTTTCCATCTAAAAAGTGTTTGAAGTTTGAACCGCTTGTATATGATCATTAATTATGTATTTGCATAAAGTTGTTATTTGTTTATCTTTTTGATGTACTTTTGCGTGTCTTTTGACGGTGGAAACAAAGCCATTTAGACATGCATTTATTGTTATTTTGATCATACTTATCATAATATGTTTAATAATAGCATATGATGTATGAGAGAAAGTAAAGGCAAGTTTTAAGTTTTATGATGTGTTTATCAAATATGAGTTTAGTGGATGATTAAGTGTAACAAGTTTATATGTCTCAATTGTTTTCATGCATGGTGATATTAATTAGCTAGGTGATCATTATAGTTCTAGTTAAAACTTTGAGTTTTAATTGTGATTAACTTATAACTTAATGACTATATGCACGATTTTGCGATTTTTGGACCTTTAATTTGCTTGACAGGTGATGAGATACCAGACAGTTGTGATATGATGAATGAATGCAATTTCTGTAGGCCGACTTCACGATTGATTTCGGAAGATCGTCTTACCTGGAAATTGTTAGAGTTTAATCTGTCAAGTGTTTTATTTCTATATATGGAAACTGCATTAGCTGAGAGTTTAAGATTTTTTTTACAGGTTTTAAAGAATAGTAAGCATTTTTTTTCATAGTGGGTGCTTTTACTAAGGATCTAACAAAGTTGGTAGGTTAGATTCGGCATCGCGTCATGTGCATGTGCGTTAGTAATCCTGGACGTGTGTTCGTCAACGTTAAGTCATGTTTGTGTGCGTCAGCAGCACGTTGTGGGCGTCTGTGTCAACATAATGTGGTGTTCGTGTGCGTAAGCATCACATTAATGCGGGCGGCTGTGTCAACATCTTGTCGTGTTCGTGTGCGTTAGCATCACATTGTGGGCGTCAGCATCACGTCGTGTTCATGTGCGTCAGCATCACATTGTGGGCATCGTGGGCGTCAGCATCACGCCCTGTTCGTGTGCGTCAGCATCATGTCGTGTTCGTGTGCGTCAGCATCACGTCGTGTTCGTGTGCGTCAGCATCATGTCGTGTTCGTGTGCGTCAGCATCACTTCATGTTCGTGTGCGTCAGCATCACGTCGTGGGCGTCAGTATTGAGTCATGTGCATGTGCGTCAGTAGCGCATCCTGTGCGTCGCGTCTATCACATTGTGTGCGTCAGCATCTCGTCGTGTGCAGTCTACGTCAGCGTCTTGTCGTGTGTTGTTGGCGTAGCTAATGCCAATTAAGGATAGTAATATTAGTTTCTATACATATCTTCTTTTGCTTTTTGTTTCTGCTTATTTGGTAAGAACTATATCGCATTACGCCACTATTTTGTCATTAAATTTCGCATTTCCTGTTTCGTAGATGAAGATCCTCTGATATCTCCATGCTTGTGCAAAGGCACCCAGCAGTTCGTGCATCGTTCATGCCTTAACCACTGGCGATCTGTCAGGGTAACGCCTATATATGCTTACGTACCCTATTATTGTTGGGAACAAGATATTCTAAGCTACACCACTTTTAATGCATATATTTATGTGTTACTCTCAATAGGAAGGTTTTGCTTTTTCGCATTGCACTACTTGCAAGGCGCAGTATCACATTCAAGTTGTTGAGCTCAGTCGCATCTCCTGGCCGAAGATAAAGTTCAGGCTATTTGTTGCAAGGGATGTTTTCCTTGTATTTCTGGCTATACAAATGGTAAATTTCTTGTGGTACTTAAAACATAACTCTTGAACTTGTTCATTAAATCTGTTTTATGAAGTATAATGCAGATACACTTATAACTAAGGAAAGATTTGAAATACAGTTTTTATATATCATGCTACTCTTGGCTTAAGTAATCAGACAAGTCACTCATACGTACAGGTGATTGCGCTGATGGGAGGTTTTACATACCTTATGGACAAAGACGGAACTTTCAACATTTCGCTTATCGACAGCTGGGAGCATATTTATGCGTCGATGCATCCTATACCGTTCTACTATTCCATGGGTATGTTTTCTATGATATCATATATAAAAGGTTTACATGTATGCAAATCACAATCATTTTCTTTAAGGTTTACATGTATACACCAATATGATTCATAAGAAAACATATGAAATGACAAGTGAGTATATTGATAAAGCTGTTGAAAATATTTGAACAGGTGTTCTTTGCTTCTTTCTTGTGGTTGGGTTTTTTGGGGTTGCTGTCTATTGTCTACAACACTCCAATGATCCACACGTCCTTGGCTGCCAGAATTTCTTTTTCGGGTATGGACTGTTGGATTGTTTTCCGTCCTCAGTGGAAGTATGCGTTGTTATGGTTATCGGGATGGTTATCATTTTTGCGATTCTTGGTCTTGCCTATGGCTTTTTTGCTGCTACCATGGCTATCCAAAGGATTGTGCAGACGCACTATCACATTCTCACCAAAAGAGAACTTACTCAGGTACCTATCATTCTCTACGCCCTAGCTAGCGTATTCTCGACTAAACAACACCTTTCAGCATACTTAAATAGTCTTCTTTTTCACTTGTTATGTAGGAGTATGTGGTGGAGGATCTTCATGGATGTTACACTGTTCCAGAACTCGCCGCAGAACATGTTGAACGCCTCACCATGCTCAAGCTTATGTAAGGTCCCAAAGAAATGCCCGTCGAAAACCACACCCCACCTTATATTATAATAATAGTAGTAATAATAAAGGTTTTCGTATGTCCGGAGTTAAGAAATGTGGGTGCTTGCATAAGTATTTATATATATAGTACGTGTCGAATGATGAAGTCCTGGGTCGAATGATGAAGTCCTCTATCTTGTAATATGTTATCCTTCCTGGTTGCTTATATATATGTGTGTGTTTAATAAGTATGTGGCTCTAATATTGCTTGATCTCTTTTCATGGTTATAAGGTTTTGCATGTGTAAATGTGTTTGATAACATGATTATAGGCTTATAGCAACTGTAACACCCTCACTATATTAGTAAGAAAACTAAATACCAAGAGATGAACAAATACAGAGATTAGAACTATTGGTGTTATCTTTTAGATTTTCACTATCTTGTTAATTTGACTTCTCAAGTGTCCGACTAGAATCGCTAATGAATATCAAATGATCGCCGTCTCTAACTACTTCTATTTCATCTACTTCAGCCCCAACTTTGTTTACAACCTTTGACGCCAAAAAACCATACTTTTTTACACAAATCTCCAATAACTCCTGGAAGCTTCTCGGTAAGGAGACAAGTTTCCCTCCAACGTCACCTTTCTCGGGGCAACTTACAACTATCCGACCTGGGTTTTCCCTTCTGCCAACTTCAACTATGCTTGTAGGCCTCGGTGACACCAAGTCTATATTGTTTTCACCCTCTCGAGCGTTCGACATTATCCCAAACAGTGAATTGTGGAAATTATCACCTTTTCGTCTTGGGCGTGATCGGCTCCAAGACCCGTCATCTGAATCTTGAGGTCCGGACCGGGTAATTGTCGGCTCGCTTTTAAACCTCCCAAGAAATTTCACACGTGCAGTGTCACGGGACCGTTTCTTCTCAGGGACTCTCACGACTTCAGGGATTGACACAAGTGGTGGTGGTCTGGTGAACTGGTGGTCATCTGGTAATTTGAAGGATTGGAATAGAGTTTTTATGTCTTCGTGTCCTTGTTGGTCAGCCAACTCCCGGGGGGTCCAACCATGTTGATTTTCTTGGTCAATGTTGGCTCCTTGATCTAGTAGAAATTGCACCATCTCGACGTTGCCTTCAGAGACTGCAATGTGAAGAGCCGTTGATCCATCATTTCTGGCCCGAGTTACATCTCCTCCATGATGAATGATTTGCTTGAGCAAATTTATGTTGTTCTGTTCGGCTGCAATGCAAGAAAACCATCCTGCATCACGTAGGGTGGCACCGTTATCTGCCAAAATCCCCATTACTTTTTCATGGTTACCCAATATAGCCTCCCATAATGGAACATTCCCGTCTGAATCTGCATAGGTTAATGGAGAATAACTTGTCAACATGGGAAATTAATATAAACATAAAGGAGTACCAAGAGCTAAATCACACGAATGATGAAATATATATCATCATGCCGTCATGATACATAGAAACTATGACCTCTTTACTTATGAAACTTAAGCACAAAAATTGACACTTGTAGGGCTGCCTGGCCCGTCTACCTATAAAAACCATCTCTATCGGGTCATACTAGTTGCACATGTAAATCACGCGAAAACTAGTACACGATGGATTGTTTATATGATATAAGTTGTTTGCACTCATATTTGGCACGCCAATTATTTAAAAAAAAACTTATGAACAAAAGGAGTCATGTGAACCTTGACCCAACGGATTGTGACTCCTATAAGAAACAACACATTAACAAATACCCAACCCATCTGATTTTACAAACCATTGCTCTTAGTGGAGAATGAACATTAGACCTTCAACTCGATCACAAGAAGAAAAAAGAATCACCTGCGCAATTGGGATCTGCTCCATAATCTAGCAGCAAAAGCACACAGTCCATGCTTCCTTGTGAGGCTGCAATGTGCTGAGAATAACACAAAAAATAATTAAATAGAGTTAGGGTATATATTAACAGAGGCTTAGGTTCATTCACAATCAAATGTGCGAAAACTTTGGATATGTGCATACCAAAGCTGTTCTCCCATTGTTGTCTGGTTCGTTTGGATCAAGGCCATTTTTTAATAACTTCTGCAACAATAGGTCGTCTCCTCTACGTGCAGCAAAGCAGAGACTTAGGGGCAAGTCCATCCTCCCACGAGCCAGCATACTCTCCGTCTCCAATAACACTTGTTTCATAAGTGGATCGTGTGAGTTTTCCAAATGCTGCAAATGAAGAGCGGTTTTAGCTTACTAATCATTCTAGATTAGTAAATACTCACTGTTTCATAACTTATACAAACCTTGAGGAGATTGTCCATAATGATGGTCCCATCACCGACGTGGGTTTGAACGATGTTCAAGAACGTGGTACGGTTCAACCTTAATAACTGGCTTAATCTTTTGGTACGAACCGTGAACAGTTGAGGTTTATAACAAAGAACCCCTATTTCACCACAAAGTTCACCCGGTCTTGCTTCGCAGATGACATGTTCAACCCCGTTTTTCATAACGAGCACTTCCTGGTCCATTTTTTTGAGAAAAACATTAGAAGATATCGGTAACATCTTTTTTAAGCTAATAGAAAAAAACTTTTAAGTGAACAACTATGAAATTCAACACTTACCACTGCTCCTGTAACAAGTATGTAGAAATCTGTAGGTGCTTCATTCTGCAAAATAACGTCTTCCTTTGGAGGAAAGTATTCAGCTTTCATGTCCGAGACCTTCAAGTATATTGATTCAGCATTTATTATTAAATTGAAGCTGAAATGGCAGTTTTAGTAGATATACATGTTTTGGTAAGTGATGGAAGATACCAGCTGAAACAGAACATCATTTGACACGCCCTGAAACAAATAAGCTTTGTCTAGAAGCGAATAGAACAGGAAATGAGAAATGCTTGAGCGAATGGCTTTCGGAAGTGACTCAATGGTCTCTTGTTGTTGAAGGCCCTCTGAGTCAGTTCTAAACTTCAAACACAAATGTGCAAGCATCTGATCTTGCAACCGAACAGGTAAGTGATTCCTATGGGCAAAACTCGAGGCAGCTTGAATGGTATCCCTCTAAAAATGTAAATTTAAAGGATTACAATAAGTAATTAAACACTCGTAAATAAGAAAACAGAACAAAGATACAAGAATTAGATTACTCACAAATTGTCGTGTTTTACTGGTACCATGGACAACCAAATTGGTCATATTTCCAATCAGATATGATGTCAATCCCAGGTTGAAAAGCATGTAGCATATGACAAATATCATCTCACGTCTATTTTGAGCATGCAGATCCCCATATCCCACGGTCGTGAGAGTTGTGATCGACCAATACATAGATGTTATATAACGATCACCCAATGTATGATCTTTGAAACCCGTATTATCATACCCTATCCAAGTCCTACCAGGGTCAGGATAATTAGCAGCAAGATAGTAGTAGAAACAACCAGCACAATGTACCGCAAAGATGGTAACCTATAATCATCATATGTGGACAATGTTAGTTTAGCAGCCTCACATTCGCAAATAGGCTATACATAGTTTCTACTCTGTGATTGTAACATTTATAGAGAGTTGGATATAATCAGTACTTACAAAGATAAGCTTCGCACAGCGAACCCAGAAGTAGTTGAAGTTCCTATCCTTCTCCAATCTGCTCCCAAAAGGAAAAGAATGTAAGCAACACAACATGAAGATCAGAGATCTGAAACTATCGCCTTAGGATATCTCTTGGCGTTTTGGGCACCGTGGAGCAGTGTGCAACTTATGCATCAGATCTAAGGGCGTGGATTTCTGACACGACACAAACTTAGCAAGAAATTCAGGGGTTTACATTTAGTCTAAACAGGGTTGAATAGTTCCAATCCAATATCATGAACATGGTTAGATAAACGGATTGGATTACGGTCAACCTGGCAGGTTTGCGGGCTTAGCCGGGCTAACCCGTTTAACCTTTTACTTTGTTATATCTAAAAATATTGTAGTATATGTAGTTCATATAGTGTCTTATATTCTAAAGTTTAAAAGTCAAAGAGAAATGGACATCATGTTTTCAAGTTAAAATATAACTATTTTGTACAAATTTGGTTTTTGGTTAAAATCTAAATTTTAGCATTAAATTGCAAAAGAATAAAATAAAACTTTTTCGAGTCAAATAATTTCTTCTGTGTCAACTCGTTCATGTTAAATTTATTGGTTCGACCAGCCAACCCGCAAACACAACCCATATAGCACCCCTGATCAAATCCAATGTAGAGGTGGTGAAATATTATTCAACAACTGAATCTTTAGGAGGCTCAACGCTCTTTATATGACAACTTAATTTTTTTTATCAAAGATATACTAATGTCAACAATGATTGCAAAAATTAATATTATAGTATTTTGCTTAAAACAATTTTCGGGGGAGATAAAACACAAGTTAATTTGTATTGTTCATTAGCGAACTGAGACCTTTAGTCAAACCAACAAAAGTTGTACCTGGCAAACAACGCGCTAACTCTACGCAAACGCCATAATCTGAACATGTTGAATAATCCATAGGATTGCAAAGATCCAGAGGATATCTTGGTAGCTAGTTCGGAAGGGATTGTGGCGACGACATCAAATAGCAACCAAGTGCGTGTATACCTCCAAGCAATCTGTTTCGGGTTGTCCACAAGTAGATAACTAGTTTTATCAAGGTAAGCCACAAAGAAGGTAAGGACAATATCAATGGCAAAGAACCCATTGACAATGTTGTCAATGATTGATAGCGGCCTCTCTGGTCTATCCAGGAAACCAAATTCGAATGGGGACACCCATGCAGTATACAACACCAAAGCCACCAGATATGTCTCCCATGCCCTGAAGAGTTTATTCAGCTAATCAGAAACTAATTAATCAATTAATTAGCTAATAATTAAATAAATAAGAAAGGTATTTATCGAGAATAAATAAAAGATTCCTTAAGGACACGTTCTAAGCAAAGTCATTATTTTTTTCAAAAAAGAGTCAAAATTAGACGTATGGAGAACATATTCTCATTTCTTTTTCAATAACTGTCAAATGCCAAACAAATATTGCTTTCAATTACAAAATTAGGCAGTATTGTGAAAAGGGTAAAAAGAATACAACTTCTGTACAATGTGAATGACTAGAAATATCTTCTAGTTTGCACCATCCAAATCAGCCCAATATTCCAAAGACTAGTTGTCAATTTTGAAGACCAAGATATCAACAGAATCTGTAACTATCTCCATCCAAATCACTACTACTTTATTCTACTTAAGGTTCTTATGTTAACTTTAAGATTTTACATATCACTGATATTTTTCAAGTTTCGTACATCAAAACAAAAGGTAAACGGGCAACAAGCTCCACGTATTGTATGATACTAATTTATGTTAGTTCTCTACAAAAAAATTGGTTGTGTGTACAACCTTAAGAACTTATAATAACCAAATCAATACACAAAATAAACATAAAAAGTATTAAAATATCTATACTAAAATATACCGGCCTTTTCATACAACAGGATAACCGTGAACTTTTTGATGCTCACGGATTGAAATATATTTGTTCATAATTTTGCAGCCTGAAGTTTTAATAATTAACAACAAAATCCGACTATAAAATTAACGGTGAATTGCAGCTTGATCGCAGGCTGCTTACTACAATCACCGCCTCATTAGAACTTAACTTACGCTAGCTGTCAATGGCGGTCTCACCAAAATCCACAATCACGAAGCCTCCAGTTGAAACCGATAGACATCAATTAACAAAAAATTCTAGTCTCACAGTACCAATTCGTAACTATAAGATATCAAAACCTAACGTGATACATGTAATTGCGGTAGCTGATAATCAAACAAACACAATCAATCACACATACACGTACATATATACACATGAATATGCATATATATGTTTAGATAGGTGTGTATATATATACCTGTAACGACGATCGTAAGGGGAGACGATGAAGTTACGAAGTTTAATACGACGATTGCGATTGCTAGTGGCACCGAGAGAAGGTAATATTCCAGTGGTGAGACTGTATTGGCTTCCTTCTCTAGACATCTGTTCGAGTTCATCAGCATCTCCACACATTGAAACCCTAAAAACTCCATTATTCCTACTGTTATTGCTGCTATCCGCCATTTTTTTAAGCTAATATATATAGATATGCGTCTGTTATGAGTATGTTTATATATAGTGGGATTGGTTTGTAGAGATATATTTTTGAACGTCAAATTTATCCGTGTGGTCCCTGATGATTCTTATATGGTCTCCATTCAGAATTAAGTGTTAACCGGTACCTTCCTTTTCTTCCAGAATCAAAAATCATGGGTATCGTATGAGAAAATTTTCGTTCAATAATATCATAAATTTTTTCAAGAGTATTCATATATGTAAAACCGTAAGAAAAAATGGTATCCTGATACTTAAACCGGGTGAAAATTATACTTCGTAATGAAAGTTGAGGGGTAGCCCGGGATACCTCTGGGCTTTTCATGGCTCCATCCATGCTTCCATCCTCTTATTGAAGTTATTTCTAATAATAGTAACACTAACAACACTCCTATAGGCTATAGCCCGTCGTATTAACCGCTGTTTTAAAAATAAAAACTTACCCTTATTATACTTTCTGCCGTAAGTTTGACCTAACTTTGATTCCGGTCATTTGAGTTTCACTCGATTTCGCTCATGCTAACATGTGAAAATAGAAAGTGAAATCTAGTATAGATCGAGTGTAAATATAGCATGATTATGCTAGTAAGATTGTACTTGAAAATTAAAATGAAAAATTATGAATGTTATTGATTAAACTGTTAGTATAAACTATAAACTATCGTTGTAAATTGATCATAGTTTGGATTATTGTATATTATTTTAATTAGCAAGGTTCGACCTTACTATTTTCACTTTGGCCCTCCATTGTGTGAAGTAATGACTTTTTCTACCTTTCAGCTTAACTTTGTTTTCTAACTTTTATTTTTTATTAATATCATTTTGACCTTTCATTGTCATTTTTTGAAATCGTAGTAATAGATTGAACCCAGTTTATGTTAAAGGTATATTAGTTTTAAACGGTCTCAACTTTCACATTTTGGTTTTTACTGGTCCCAACTATCGAATTGGCTGGTAACTAGTGAATCGTCGTTCAGAGCGTTGTTACGAGGTAACTTTTACATCGATTGACTCGTATTTTCTTTCCAATCAAAAGCCCTAAAAACATCGGTCTTGAATTCGAAAAAAACTTAACGTCGTTAAAAGTTTTTTCAACAACGATTTTTTGATTGCTAAAAATCAAAATGATAAAAGTTGGGACTGTTACTAGCCAATTTAATAGTTAGGACCGGTAGAAACCAACAAATGAAAATTAAGACAGTTTAAATATGATATACATATGTTAAAAGTTAAAAGTTAAAACATGCATAAGCAGGATGCAAAACTCATAGTACAAAAACTCTAAGGACTAGTTTTGTAATCCACTCAAAGTTGTTTGGACCTTAATCTCAACATCAACAATCAATATCTACTTATTCTAATAATTGAGTAACACATCCACATGTCACCATTTTAACTACTCCACATAGGATTTTGCTTAGGTGTCATGCTCTTAATTAACTTGATGGAGAATTTTTAGACGGGTCATGGTATGCTCCATATTCGAAATAACCCGATATGTTCAAATACAAAATTTATCAATTATCATCATCTATATCTTAACCCGATATGTACTAAGTATCATGAATTATCTCCTAACCTGATATGTTCAAATAAAAAACTTATC
>JAOYNQ010000033.1:5041248-5058104 GCA_026259685.1 Tagetes patula
CTAAATTGTCGTTAATCACAATATAAAGTCTTTATCAACAATCAATAACAAATGATAATTATAACTTACCAAAATTCGGGTATTACAAAGACGCTACGACTAAACAAACACTATAATTATTACAATAAGTGACAGCTACACCAGTTTTGGTCTAGTAATTCAAGAGGTAGGTGAGAGGATTTTGCTTCTTGACAGACTCTGAGTTGAAGACCGTGCTAATGACAAGACGCTTTATTTACTAACTTTGGTAAATAAAAATAACATGTTATAAAATAAAAACTAGTTTAGTTATAATTCCAAAAGTTAATATTAAAATATTAATTTGGGTATTTGAAAAAGAAGTGATATTAAATTAAATATATCTTTTATAACTTATAAACCGTTGGGCATTTGAATTATTCTTTAACCTTTATTCATTGAAGACTTTGAATAACAGAAAATCCAACATTTACTTCAAAAGCAAATATATTAAAAAAATATATAAACAAACAAATACAAGGTATGATGGGCCATAGAAATGACTTATTAAACGGCATTAGTTTGGTCCTAATAAATACATGATACCTAACCCGAACGAAACAAGAAGCAAAAACCTACCCCATGTAAAATGCTACCACATACGTACGTGTTTACAAACAAGCATGTTATGATATCACTTCCATCAAATCTGACAAATATAGAAAACGAACAAGGGGCTACAAACAAGATGACCGGTCGATGATCACAACTAGTACCCGACTAACCCAAAAATGCAGTGAGCATTGGTGGCGTGACGAATTTTACGTAAGCTCTAACTTGAATCACACTTGATACATCTCATATTTTCTGGAGGTTTAGCTTTAAAATAATTTCATTTCTAAATGTTGTAAAATAAAAAATGATTAATGTTGTTTATGATTTTGGGTTAAGTTGTTTAGTGTTAAATATTAAGGCCGTTTCTATATTACTAATGTACATTTCACATATCGTTTCTCAGTAACTTGTTCTAAGCAACGGATATCAAGTATATATCTATAATAAGTTTACGAGTGTGATTATCATTGACAACGAAAGATGAAATTAAAGGTGTCATTAGTCAAATTGTCGTTATGAAATATTTACAGTCAACTTGTCATATAATTCAAATGCTTAAAATCTAATGATGACATGTTCAGCTAGTTGATGGTAGCAAGATGTAGAGGTATACAAAACGGGTTTTTGAGCCAACCTGGTTCGAGTTTAAACCCAACCCAGATTTGGTCAATGTTATCCAAATGGGGTTGTTGACCAAATTGGTTCGGGTCGGGTCAGGTTGGGTTTTACAAGTGTAAAAATCCTACCTGGTAGAACCCGGGTAGAGTCGTGTTGGAATCGGATTGGGTAAAAAACAGGTCAAAATCCAGTAAAAAGGCAAAAAAACAGGGGATAGTATGGTTTCCAATGGTAAAAAATAGGTTGGACCGGGACGGTTTCAAACCATTCCGATGTTTCATCTTCAATCCCAAACCCGGAGGTTTTAAAAACCCGAAACTGGGTTCTGGTAAAGCAGGTTCAACCCGGTTGAGTTGTGGGTTGGGTTGTCAGGTTAGGTTTACAAACCATTTTTTTTGTCATCTCTAGGGGATATAGGGTCGAGAGTTGAAATTCCTTGGAGACCTAACTTAATCTTGTGGGGCGTGATACACAAATAAATTTCTAACTTGTAAAGATTAGGCTTTGAGTCTGAGCATAAGTTCGGATTTGAT
Source organism: Tagetes patula (assembly GCA_026259685.1). NCBI lineage: Eukaryota > Viridiplantae > Streptophyta > Magnoliopsida > Asterales > Asteraceae > Tagetes > Tagetes patula. The sequence goes on from JAOYNQ010000033.1 coordinate 5,042,973, forward strand.
CTTTCATAGACGCACTACTCGAACAAACTTCTAAGAGTGAGACCAGGGTCGGTTTATGTGTGGGATAAACAGTAATTATATTAAATCGTAGCAAAAATACAAACTCGTAAGATGATTTACATACAAAGTGCAATACATATAAACTCAACCTTTCAAGATTATCACATGATTAATAATAGGTACCAAAAAAAAAGTAACAAATATTTTAATTGCATACAAGTGAACTTGTTAGTCTTGTTACCCAATATCAAGGAAACTTCATTCTGAAAAGAAAAGATTAATTAAATATAAAACTTTGTAGTAATTATTTATGAGAGTTTTAGAGGTTGAGTTCCATTAAAAAAATTGTAAAAGGGCCTTCTAGTAAAGGGGCAATGAAGTTGAAAAAAAAAATAGATATTTTGAGTGTTAGGCAATTATGGGGTTGTAAAGTGGGGGCCTTTACTCTCCCTCACGTACACATAAATTTGTCCTTAATTTGATCACTAAAGCTTCTTCCCCTTCTATATACATATCAAGTATCAAGTCCATAAAAGGAGAGCAAGGATGTTGATAGGTTAAAGTTAGAAGTTACAACACGGCCAAATAAATGCATTGTAGTATTGTAGTAACACCTTTTATAAAATAAATTAAAACAAAAAACATTTTTATTGATTCAACAATACAAATTATAATAAAGAAAGAAGCAAACATAAACTAAACAAATTACAAGAAGCATAGCAAATAGAAAACTATAAGGGTTTTGGTTTTGGATTTCTATTCAACTAATGTAGCTAAAAAGATATTTCAGACTATCAAGGTAAACCCGTTTGTCTTTCATGGTACAATACATCAGCACCCTAAGCAGATTGCACTGTCAGGATTATCCTAGCATTCAAAAGTATACATGAAACAAGAATGTATGGAGGAGAGAACACTGGGAATTCTTCTGTTTGTTGTTTGTCAAACATATAAGATATGGCACTTTGAATTAACACACAATTGAGTATTAGTTGTTGAAGGAAGTCACAGTAAAAGAACAAACATACATGTTACAACAATTGAACATTAGCTGCTAAGGGCATCATAGTAAAGAAACAATAGAGTCGTATTAGGGGATCATCTGACTAGTGGAAAGATCATATGGGTCAGCACTAGAGGATCCTCCAATGGCCACGAGCTGAGTAAAGGAATTTGTGATAGTTTGCCAAGAGTACAAATCCTCTGATGACCACAACCTCTGTCATCTCACATCGTAAAAATCCGCGGACCCTCATCATACAGGAACACATTCATATGCATGATCTCACAATGTTACATTAACTTTGTTACTAAATTCAAAACCTATTTTGTATGAAAATTCCAAATTTGGTTCAATTCGAATTCAACGAATCTTCCTAGAATTTAAATCGAATTCAAATCCTGTTTAAAAAACATTAAAGTTGGAATTAATGTATTTGATTAACTCAAATTCTATTCAATTTGATTCCATGAACACTCATACCTCGTAACTCTAAAACGCTACTAACATTTCCCACTCAAGTTATGAGATCTAAAAACAAACCTATGAACCGTAAACCAACTTGCCTCGTTTTTAAATCATATAATACAATTCCAATGATACACTTTCAACATAACACAATATCCAACTAAAAACCACGTGTCAGTATAAAACCTTCATCCATCTTTTATGGTTTTAACTTGATTTTACTATTTTCCCGCCTTATGTTCACATCAACCAATTTTACCCCTAATAAATCATAAACCAAAATCATTAAAATCGTTCAATTTTAAATTAAAAAATTATCAATGAAGTATCATCTTTATGTCAATTGGATTAGAATGATAGATGCTTTTCAATCAATGGCTTTGTTACAAGGCCACAAAGGTCATGTGTAGAACTTAAACACGCTTCATACACGACAAACAAACCGGCGCCGCCTCGATACAGATTTAAACCGGTTTAAATTCAAAACCCGGTGGCTTATTTTAGCGTATATATAATGTTAACCTTTAGCCCTAACAAGTTTTCTTCTTTCTTTTTCTTCTCTCAGCTCCATCTCCACAACTCATTTCGGTTTCTTGGATCATCATCGGACATCAAGTTTGTGTTTTTCATATAATTCAACGGTATATTTCTCAAATCCCTTTAATTTTTTCACTTTTGTGATCTTTGATTTGAAATTTCTTGTTTTTCTGTTTGTAATTTGTTTGTGCTTTAAGTTTGTTTAGTGTTTTGTTTGTGGGTTTTGTAGGTGCTTTTATGTTCTTGATTGGTTTGTAATTTTGGTGAAATTGTATGCGTTTGTAACTTTTGGGGATTTTGGTGTTGGGGTTTGTTATGGATCTTGTTGTTGTTCAATTGCTAATTGGGTCGCTAGTTTTTTTAGTTTTGATATGTTGGTGTTTTTGATTTTGGGATCTGAAGTTGTGGGTGTTGTGTGGTTTGATTGAAACTGAGATTAATCAATTCAGTTTGTCAGCAAGATTTTGATGAACTAACTTTATCTAGTTAGGTGAAAGTGTTGGTTTTAAAATATGTATATGTTCTTCTTCAAGCACACTCACATGGTTTAGTAAGATATGTTGGGAGATTTGTACTTGCAAGTTAGTGCTTATGTGGTGATTATAGGTCTTTTTCAAGAGTTTGATAGTGGTGGTTTAAAGTTTGAATTTTTATATGGTGGTGTTCATGTTATTTGCTATTTTTTGAGTGTTATGTAGATATTGCTGTTTATAAAGATGCCAAAAGATAGAAGAGATCGATCTGTATCTATTGATAGATCGTGGACTTCACCATATATATGCAACACTAGTCACTCGAGACGGTCGTTGACTAAAAACCCTTTAGAAACTGAGAGTGTAAAAGAATGGGAAGAAGCCCGGTGTCCTGTGTGTATGGAACATCCTCATAATGCCATTCTTTTATTATGTTCGTCACACGAAAAGGGTTGTCGTCCATTCATGTGTGACACAAGCTACCGACACTCTAACTGCTTTGACCAGTTTCAGAAAGCATCTTCTGAAATGCAACAGTTGATGGATCAACAAGAAGGAACCCCTGTTACACCTCCACAAACCGCACCCTCGGGTACCTTGGAAGGTGGCTCTACACCTGCATTGAAGCTCGTCTGCCCTTTATGTCGTGGGGAAGTGAATGGGTGGATTGTGGTTGAGGCTGCTCGTGTATTTATGAATTCCAAATCCAGAAGCTGTGCTAGTGAGACTTGTGACTTTACAGGTACATACACGGACTTAAGGAAGCATGCTCGGCTGGTGCACCCACTGGTCAGACCATCGGAAGCTGACCCTGACCGCCAACGGGATTGGAGACGGTTGGAAAGACAGAGGGACATCGGAGATCTTTTAAGTAGTCTTCAATCTTCTATAGGAGATGAGAGGAGTGAAGATAATACCACTAGTGCTTTATCGTTCGATGAAGGAGGATGGATGACTGTTTTTTTCTTAATTAGGGTTTTCAGACCAAGAAATAGTTCAAGAAGCAGTAGCTGGTCTGGAACATCTCGAGCTAGAGCCCACGTGACCATTAGAAGGAGACCCAGTACACGGCTATGGGGTGAGACACATAACGACGAGCCCAGAGATGATGATAATGAGTCAGACGGGGGTTCTGGTCCACCTGATCTGTTGCAAAACGATGAATCTTGATTTCATTGTAAGAATTATTACCGTATGTCCGTATCTTTTTTTCGCTGTTGAAATTTAGTTTTCTTCAAGATATGATATTGGTTTCAGGTGAAAACATAATTCAGTTCAAAAGCATGGATCTTTGGCTCCTTCAATGGAGCATGAAGCTTGTACACTTTACTGAGAAGAGAGCAATATAAAAGTGTAATTTTACTTCAAACTCATGTATAATTTGTTTAAACATCATCACTCATTGGGTTTTATCCCTTACTTTAATCTGTCAATTGTTCATCTTATTATGATTTCTTGAAAGAAAAAGCCCCCCCCCCCTAATTGCTTCAACTGTATTTCAAATAATAGTAGTTTCTGTTTTTTAGTGAACATATTTTTCTGGTCTTTTAAGGATCTTTATGCCAGATTTTATATATCTGTCATATATATGTGCATAGAAGATAGAAGTATAGAACCTTAAACTTTGCTATAATTTCACTATGGTATTTTTCAGGGGTATTAAGGTCATTTTGCATAAAAGTTTCCCACTTGACCCATTATGAGTGCATATCCTTAATGTTCATATTGTGGAATAATTGGTTGCATGGGTCAGAGATGATGGTTGTATTAAAAAATAAAAAAAATAAAATAAAAGGTTGGGTGGTCCAATGGAAAAGTGTTATTGGAGGGTCCAGGTGATAATTTACCAACATATTCTGCATCATGTTTTTTCTTCATAATGTTCTGACAGCTGAATGCTAGCTGTTTTTTTTTAAAATATTCTTGTTTTATTTACACATTTACTTTGTTGATTTAGTTTGTTTTTCTTTGTATATTTTTTAGTGTTGTCAATGTATCATAAAGATAGATCCTAAACATGCATACTAAAAAGCTTGTACATGGCTTTATTGAGATTTTGTTTAACCGGTTATATTGGTTAAACCTGGTCTTAGAAAGTGGATAGCTTTGTAGAAGCTGGTATTTGGACACAAGGCGATACATGGACTCGAATTTGGACAAAGGAAACTGGTAATGCTCCAACGAAAGTAGGACTTGCTAATACAAAAGCATTGTTAGTTTATTGCGGGAAAGAGGTTATCATAGTTAACTTGTACATGAGAATAAGTTAAGCGTATAATTAAAAGTATGATAAGGAGGTCATAGGAATGATTTGATCATATATGAGGTGAACAAAGGTGTGTTTATAATATCTTTCTTGTCGAGACTGTCTTCGGAGACATCTATGTACAACTCTCAAAACTTGGGTAAGTTGTTTAACTCAAGAGACAATGCTATTTGGTTAAAGCTAAGCACGGAGCGAAGTGCTTATTGCACAAACATGAGCCGGATAAGACGATCCAGTAGGACTTGTAAGAGTCAACTACTACAAGTTTACAACTATTGGGATTTGTGGCGACGATGACTAGGGTTCCTACAAGTTACACCATGTAGTTCGATGGTCACATAACATTAAAAGAAGACAATGCAAAGAAAGAATAGCCAGTTTCAAAGGTGGAGCACATGTTAAGTAGCTTAATGGCAAGCACACAAGTCAAAACTTAGAAAAAAAAAGGTCGGTGGTAAAATAGGTAAATAATAGTTGGGTATGCGATGCAACATATGCATGAGGAAGCCACAAAGAAATACATGTTAAAGAAAAATTTACCTTAAGCCGATGCTTCAAATGAAGAAATTTTAACATCTGATTTAAGCATCGTTAGGTTTAAAGACCCGATTGAAGACCATTTGGTCGTTTGGAGCATCGACTCAAGGTAAGGTTTACATAAATAGACTCGTATCGTCCTCCCAATCAAAAACCATAAAACATCGGTCTGAAAATTGAGGATTGGAGAGGAGAGGTGGAAGAAAAGGCTTGGGATGAACATCATTCGAAAAAAAATTAACGGCGTTGAGTTAACTATAACGGCGTTGAGTTAACTATAACGGCGGATCATTGTAGGAAAATAAGTTACAAGTTGGGATTAAGTTAACTTTAACGGCGGATCATTATATGAAAATAAGTTACATGTTGGGATTGTCACAGAAAATTTTTTAAGTTGGGATTAATATCGGTCACTATACAAAAGTTTGGATTATTAAAATTCAATAACCTTTTTTTGTTTGGTCAAAGTATTTGTTGCTGGAGCCGATGGAATGTGTTGGTGTGGGTTTCGGTGTAAATCGGGTGTTATAAACATCAAGTTCATTTTGTTTGCCCATAACACCACCTATAGTGGTGTATAAGCCGTTATTGGGTGTTTCGGGCATTATATCGGGGCTTAATGCCTCATTATGCATAGTTTTACCCTTAACCAATTTAGATGTAGCATTTTTGTGAACTCATTTGGTGGCAACTAAACAACTCCTTAGTCACAAAGTTGATCAATATCGGCTTTCTAAATTTTATTATCAAACTAGGTTTAATACCCGTATATAAACACGGGTTGATTTATACACAAATATTCTAAATTACGTATCATTGAGTAAATAGCAATAATTTGATAATACATTAAAAAAAATACATTCTCTTCTATACTTTTTATGTAAGCAATTTTTTTTAATATTTAAAATTTAAAACTTGAATGAGAAACAAAAAAAATGATTATAAATGTATTATTAAAAAAATAAATTCATCTTCTATATTTTTGGTTCCATCAACTAATGCATGATAAATTCCCTCTTAAACTTCCTATTATAGAACAAAAATAAATTTCTCCCTAAAAATTATCCCCCCTAAAACCGTAATTTATTATATAGATTTGGTTTACTCATTAATTCTACTCTCTTCCTCTCGCATGAAACTTTGGTTATGTTTCTATGGCATTTTCCCTTAAAATCATTATTTTATCTAATTTTCTCTCATTTTTATTAAATTACATCATTAAATAAATTTATACTTTAGATTATTTGCACATTTAATCCTGTAGCTTAACTTTGACATGATAATCATTTCAAACGTTAACTATGAATTTATACACTTTTAGACTCCATCTTTTAGTGTACGACGTAATACAATTTACATTGCAACAAACAAGACTTGAACTTATGACAATGTCACATACACAAAACTCAGTCGATGCATCATGCGACCCAAGTCACAAACTAGTTATTACCAGGTAAAAATGTTAATTCACATGTATTTATATATTTTAAAATTTTCACAACAGTGATTTTACGTTAGGTGTAAAACTTTTGTGAATATACGTAAATTAACGCATATAGATCCATGTAGCGATGCATGATATTAGTAACGGAATTTTTAAACCTACTCGCAGCCAATGAAGTGCTCACACACGGCACGAGACGTTTATGACTTCAATACACACATTACATTAGTGGCATTAACTTATAATGCCCACACGCGACGGTCGTATCGACCTGCTTGTGACTTAGTTAAACACTTTACGTGGGTGATGTTACAGGGGTCAAGTTGAAGCATTAACAAATAGAGTTAATGACCCCCCTGTTTCATACAAGTTTATTCAATACAAATAACAGCAATACAAATCCAGCACAAATAGAGATGCTCGTTTATCCATTTACTAGCTTTTGATATGTTAATGATCGCCCTGCTTCATACAAGTTTACTCAAACTGCAGCAACTTCTCTATTTATAATTCACGATTTCAATGTTCATTTATAAATCTTAGTTCCGACACGGGTCCAGTTAATATGAAGCTAATATCATGAATCCATACCAGAAATGCAGGTAGCAAGAGCACAATGGTCCAGCCTTAACGTTATTTGCCGTTACAGATTTCAAACTAAAACATAATTAATGATTTTGTTTTTGTTTTTGAAATGTTTGAAGTTACAACTTACCTTCCAGCTCGAGTTTTGATGTTAGCCACGAACAAACCTCGTCCATCTCTTCTGGAATAGTGTAATGGCCAAGCCTATGGTACGAGAAATTTTTTTAATATGCAAACAAAAACACAAACTAATTTTGTTTGATAGTAAAGGAAGATTACGTACGAGTCATAGGCTTTGAATGTGAGGTTTTTGAAGCCAGTTGAAGATAGTTTCTGGGCTGACTTCTCCCCAAAACGAAAGCGAACCACGTCATCAGCTGGCATTAATTATATAGCAAGAAAATTAATAAGAGAAAGATGTACAAATAACAAAAAAGTAAGGTGTTCTCTTCTTGGCTCATTTTATCATTGCTTCATTACCCAGATCAACCATGTTTGACCAACTATTATAAAAACTACAGGTGTTTCAACAATGACAAATGAAAATAATCTTGTAAATCAACAGAGCATCAAAAGGGTTGAAAGATAATAATAATAGCAAATAGGCAATTCATAGAACAAAATTTTTGTTTAAAAAGAAATGCAAGATCGGAATGTTTCATGGACTGATGGAGAATGTTCTAAAACCAGAGCCACTAATTAACAAAATACCAGGGATATATAGCTTTAGATATATGAGATATACTGAACAACCAATAAATAGGTAACATTTAGTAAATATATAAAGATTATGTGATGTATTAGCCAGATATTTATCCCAATAGGCCTTATGGTTTAGTTTATAGGTGGTTCGACTTCCGTTTATACATGTCCAGTTAGCTCGAAAATGAAAGAGAAACTAGGGGAAAGGAATCGAACAAATCCAAGCTAATACATTGTGGTTAGCTCAACGACTTCTTATAAGATCATTACTTGTTCCTTAGCCGTTGAAGATTATGATTTCAAACTAACCCACTACTTCTAGGAAATGACATTTTTAGTCCATGACTCCATGCACTATACATTTGACTTATTTTGACTATTATTTACCAACTAACGATAGTACAATACCCCTCCTTGAACAATTATTGTCCTCAACAATCTAAAGAGGGAAAACAAAGCTTCAAATATTCCACAAACTCCCAAGTAACGTCAGTCACAGGAAGACCTAGCCAGTGTACGAGCACTTGTTCAGCCGGAGGATGGTGACGACGAACCAATTTGCAATCTAAATTAGCTCGAGGTTGAAGATTGAATCTGGGTGCAGATGGCAATGGGGTAATGACTGAATGAGATCCATGAGCCTTTTTAAGGAAAGAAACATATATTGGGATGGATTGCAGCATTCAGTGGTAAGTCCAAACAGTAAGCACAGCAGAGCAAGAAAGGATCCGTTGTACTCTTCGGATGGAGTATCTTCACATTCTTCATCCACCTCAAACAGTAAACATTCATTTTGTTTGCACTTGTATTTTGGGGTGAATCTTTCATCACACAAAAGCATTCCCCTCAGCTCTTTTTTCATCAAAAACCTTGATGGGAAGTCTTTTATGGTGATTGGTCTTGTTAAATTAGAAGCCAAATTGGGTAGTTTAGAAGCAGTTCCTATAGGTTCACGGTACAAAGGTTTAAGGGTAGATTTATAGCCTGGTTTAAGGTTTGACACAGTTTGATTGGCTTGATTCTCTAATCTTGCTAAAGAGTGAGCATCTTTCAATAAGGTGGGTTTCAACAAGCTACAATAACATTTGATATCTGGTTTCAACCCTTCTATAGAGAGACTTATAGCATACTCCTCAAGTATGTCAACCTCGTTAACAGTAAATGAAATTGGTTATATCATGCAATTGATTTAGAGCTTTTAAGACGCCCATTGCATCTTCTACTAAAATAGATGCAAATCGTGCTGAAGTGCTGTACTGGAACGCATATAATCATTCCATGGAATTTCATACACGAATGTACCTCTCAATTTGATACGTTCCACACTTCCACATGTATAGCGATTAGCGACATAACGAACCTCAAGTTTTTCTAGTGTTTCATTTATTGCAAAGTAGTGCTCACATCTCGGGATCCAACTCTCAACTTCTGGTACAGCAAATTTGGAGAATACTACTCGCGAAAATCGAATATTGCTTCGACTCAATATTAACGTGTCTTCATCACAAAGGTCTAACACCCATAGTCGCATGGTTCGCGATATGCTCCTATACATGAACATGGAACGGGATCGCAATTATCAAGGTCCCTAAATTCGATACAAGGGGGTTAAGCTCATTCTAGATCTGTCCGACACAATGTACCATATAATGTGGTATAGTGTACAAGTTAAACTCGGTGCTATTTTTCTACATTAAATTAGTAACTTCAAGCTTTCAAAGTTCAAAACTATTACTTCAAAGGTAAAAAACAAATTACATAGCTTAAAACTTTAAAACATAAATTGATAAAACTTAAAAGCACTCAAAAAGACATGATAAAACTTAAAAATGTTTTCTTTCAATAAAGCTAAAATAAAAGGGGAACCTTCCAGCAATCCACAAAACAAAAAGGCCTAGAGTCGTCTCTCTTTCTTTGACTAAGTTTTTGATTATCGTATTCTTGTATTTGGAGATCTGCCTATCTCAAATAGACCCACTATCCCTTGTTTTACCTATTTCAGTTAACAGAATTTTCTAGTTTCTATCACATGTCTTCTAGCCTTGAGCTTTAAAAGGTTGTAGTTTTGGGATCCATATCCCCACTTATTGTGTGTTCCTTTTGTATATGCTTCAGAAACCTTAAACTCGTGTGGAACTGTGGATATTAGAATGAACTTACAAGTGTGTTCGCCCTTTTACGGTTAAGCTGATTCCTCTTCACACTATGAATGTAGGAATAGGGGCTCCTATTTCTTTCGGCTAAAGAGCTTACAACTTACAAGTGTTCGCACTTTTACAAAACCACTATATCCTAATGAGCTTAGTATATTCAGTAGCACTTGCTATGTTGTAATATCAAACCTCCCATTATCAAACTAGACCCGAAGTCCTTGAAATGTGTGTTCCTTGGTTACCCGTGTTTCCAAAAACAATATTCGTGTTTTCTCTACCATAATCCAGTGATACGTACGTCACTGTTGAAGAAAATCTACCATACCTTCTTGCATTTGCTTCTCCGAAAAAGAGTGACAAGCTGTTAACCTATTCTTTACACTCCACTGACTAGTCCGCTAATCTCCTTATGCCTTTTCCACCAACCCCTTAAACCATCCTTCACTCTTCATTGCCCTTAACTTCTAATTAAACTCCTATACTAAAAATAAGTCATAGGCAGCATCGCTCTACATCAGTTTCCACTCAGACACCATCCTCTTCCTTCACAAAACTCCATCATGACCCCTTCCTACTAACCTTCATATGCTATCTGCTAAGGACATACTTGCACTTACCTTAAACTAATCAAGCTTACCATCTTTCGACATTCTTGTTGACTTCAAATATTTAATCTTGTAAACATGATTGGATCTTACAACTGTAAGGCTTCTTTATAGTAACATCTATGATTGTTCTAGTATATTAACCATTACCCCTTCAAACTCTTTGAACATATGATCTTATGTTCATGCTTGGTTATTTCTTCCTATTATCTAGAATATGTATAATGTTCATGCTTGGTTGTTTCTTCCTATTATCTAGAATATGTATAATGATACCCTAGTTGACATCTCACACAAAGGTTTGACATCTCACACAACAAAACCATTCTTATTCTTCGCTTACAAAATTATAGCCATGGCTTTATGACTTTATCATGTCTTTTTTAGTACTTTTAAGTTAAGTTTTATCGTTTATGTCTTTTAAAGTTAGGTTATGTAATATGTTTTGACTTTTGAAGTAACTGTTTTGAACTTTGAAGCCTTATATGAAGTTTGATGTACAAATATAGCACGAAGTTTAAGCAGTACACCATATCGGACAGATCCGAGCAGAGCCTCCCCCCCCCTCCTACCGAATTTTAAGGACTTAGTGAACTGCAATCATGTTCCATGTTCCCAGAGCGTACTATGAACCATGTCACTATGGTTTGGAAACATTTAGCATTCATGGATGATCCAGACACGGAGATAGAGGAGATAAAAAATTATGCAAAGAAATTTTGGATTAAATCCTTAGAAATGAAGCTATATCAATAAAAGACATAGCTTAATGATTGAAGATGAAATAAAATTGAGAATAAAAATTGATGTTTAGATTGATTGATGAACCCAAACCACCACAATGTAACCCACAATATGATAGTGATAGCAAACCAAAGTGGATATGGAATTAGTTTGATAAAACACATCTATTATTATTTGCTACAACTATTGAAGTTCTTGGGAACCAACATCCATAAAAAAAACCTGTAAGAGGTAATAAAAATGTTTTTTATTTGCTAATATTATAATGGGGTAACATGGCAGGTTTATAAGAAAAGCAGTGTTGATTGTTTGCCTTTAACAAAGTTCGGGTTTTAAACTCCATAAAACAGTTGTTACATATTTTTAGTCATTTGTCAAAAAATAAATAGGCTATTACATATTTTATCTCATTTCCTATATGTTTTTAATTTTCCTTTTCGTATTTTCCACGAGGTGGCAATAAGGTCTAAGTGAGGTAATGTCGGACAGATGTGAGAATCCAGAAACAAAAGGACGCTCTTACAAGAAAACTTTGAATCGATAAACACTAAAGAATTCACTAAGGGAAATTTTAGATTCCGCGGTTCACTTTTTTTAAAACTTAGTATTGTCAAATGTGTTTCTGTTCCAAAAACACAACAAAAACCATAACACATACCAACAAACCGAAAAGGATACCAATTGATACCTCCACTGAGAACAATACAGAAAAAAGCACTTACCTTTGCCGTGACATAGCAAAATAGGCAAAGATGAAGCACGATTTGCAGCTTCCTCCCCTTCGACCTTCTTGCTCAAGTCTCTATTGAAGTTAAAACATACGATTATATGAAAGTATGTATTATTTTATTTTGAAGAAAATTTAAATATGTGTATAGGAAAAATATAAAGGAAAAACAGTGAGTAGTCGAACTTTGCACATGGAAGCCAACCACTAAGTCCAACAACTGCATCCAAATGAGTAGAGTATGTGTTTCCATTCGAAAACTTCCCATTGGTAAAACAACTTGCAGAGTATAGAGCAGTTGCCGCCCCCATACTAAAGCCTCCTACACCAAGTTTGACTGCAAAATCATAAAGTATATGAAATAAGAAATTAAAAACTAAACAAAAACCACAAACTAAAATAAGCCATTCCCCTTACAAAGAACAGGTTCTTGTTTAGACCATTAAATATAAAAAAATGGATAGAATCATCAACCATAAAATATTAAAACATGTAAAATCATGCAAATATTGACACACAACAAAAACAAAGTTCATAAACTGTTGATTCCTAGCTTGACATTTAGAAAGTAGTGCTAGCTTGATGCTTACTATTAGGTGGCTCGGTAGATAGCAAGCTCAAAACATGTGCTGCTGAGGCATCCATCCCTTCTTCATCTTGATGTGCATCTTCAGACAGGTCACTTACATCAAACCCTATTATCCATCATATGACCTTATTATTTCATGTGTGTCAATACTTAAAAATAACTGAGAAATATCAAGGTTAATATCAAAACCCACTCGCCCATAAGAGAACAACGTCATATTAGGATATAAATATAAATAAATCAATGTTACTAAGCATTTGACGTACATGCAGTTGTGGGAAAGCCGCCAAATAAGGTTAATGGTTGAGAAGGTGATGTAGGGCATATCCATTTGATCTACAGAACATGGAGCAAAGTATGACGTGCTATCGAATTAAGAATGAAAAAAAAGGATGCTTTTATACTCGCTAATCATGTTGCCTCATTGAGAAACACCAATATTCTCTGTTTTCTGTTTACAGTTCCTATGTAATAGAAACAAAATTGTGGTCATTGCTACAAGAAAATCAGAAGGCATTTAGCAAAAACTGTTTTTTTCTATAAAAAATAAGATGACAATGTAAATTCAAGAGATAATACTATGCTTAACTATTTTTTAAAGCTTAATTTTATTTAAATCAATTAGTCATGCAAATTCTCTGTAGAACGCAAAAACATCCATATCAAGTAATTATTTTGAGACTTAGAAAGAGTTTTGATTTCTTGAAAACGCACAAGCTTGCTACTACTCTGTTTTCTATCAATCATTCGCCTTTATAAAAACACAAAGAGCAAAGCAGAAAACAGAAAGGTTGCTGAACAAGGCCTTAGTGGTGTTCCTTTAACAATCTACAATAAACGTATCCTTACATTTGGAAGAGGAAGAGTCTCCAAGAGTTGTGACCAGCTGCCAGAAGAAAAAAAAAATGAAATAACAAAAAATGAATCTCAGTCACTATCAACCGATACTTTTAAGTTATGTAGAAACATAAATGTTAAGCTACTGTATATGCAGTTAAAAGCACTCTTCCAAAAAACGGACAGATGCAGAACGCCATAAACTGATCAATATCAACAACCGGTCTTATCATGTTTTAACAGGTAAACTTAAGCCATACTTTTATCTAAGGATTTCAAACACTTCTAATGATATGGTGGTAGGATGGGAAAAAGTGAACACGAGAAAATTATGGTTATTGTTATTTCAAGGTATATTAATCTCAGTTTACTATTACAAAGCTTCATTTTAATCTGGCCAAACAATACATAGGTGAGGAACATATAACCGCGTGAGAAAACATAGTAACTGGTAATAGATAACAAGTACGTAACCAAATAAAAAAGAAAACCACCTTGAACCATTATCACCGAGGCCGTGCAACCAGACAATGGTAGCCTGGTGTTTGCCTTTAGGTTTCACCACATACGTCCGTCCAAACTCAAACGCCCTTCTCGCAGCTCTACCACCTATAATAGAAACACAATCAATACTGCACTTGATTATGATATACACAATGTATGTATCAAAAAGGAGCAAAAAACAAACTAACCGGTACCAATAGACGGGCCGCTGAAGCTCATATTAGTGATCACAGGCAGCTAGCTACAGTGAAAACAAGTTGTATGATGTACACAAGTAAAGGAGTAGCTTTATGATTAACAAAACCCTACATAACCATGTCATGTTGCTTTGTTTGTAAAACTTGTTCTATATATCCTCATGACTCATCCATTTGGAGGTGAAAAAATTAGCAATTAAAATTTTCAAACGATGAACTGCTTCATTTCAGTTGGTAAAAGTAATTAGAAACTGCAAGGTTTTCAATTGTAAAGGCGTACATACATGAGTGATAGAGAAATTGGTAAGAAACAATTGGATTAGATCTAAGTAGACAAGAATAAGATGAGATTGGGGCTTTTGAGTACCTGCTGCAGATGGTAGAAGTGTAGAACGGAGACACAACTCTCTCTCTCTCTCTCTTCACTCGACGCCGTGATTTGTGAAGGGGATCCACTACAAAAACAATAATCCTTTGTTTGTTACTCGGACCGAAAATCGTGTATATCCCGACCTGTTACGAAACATTATATACACGAACCGACATGATAACGTACGTCTTATTGTGTACGTTTTTCTAAACACGAATTTGGTAAACATGATAAGACAAACCTGTTAATAACTGGATAACACCATATGTATATTACACTTCTTTTTCTTATATTTTTCCATGAATGTTTTTAAAATGTAGGGTTATTGGATTTTAATAATCCAAACTTTGACATATTGGCCAATATTAATCCCAACTTAAAAAATTCCCTCTAC
>JAOYNQ010000033.1:5058204-5076347 GCA_026259685.1 Tagetes patula
GGTAGAGGGAATTTTTTAAGTTGGGATTAATATTGGCCAATATGTCAAAGTTTGGATTATTAAAATCCAATAACCCTAAAATGTAAGTTGCTTCCGTTGTAAACTGTTTTGGCATGAATCTAAATTGGTTCAGTGTAACTAGAGTTCCGAAAAAAAATATGTAATTATGCTAAAAAATAGGAGATTGAGGTGTACCAGTGGGAGGCCAAAAGGGAAGGTGCATGGCAGGTACGAACCCTTGTATGGTAGCAAGAAAGCGAAACTCGCAATCATTAAAATTGCAAAACCCGAAATAACTAAGTTGTTGTTTACGCTAACCGTCTTACTTGTAACATATATAATTTAGAATTTAAGAAAAGTAAAATGAGGTTTTGTAGTTTAAAAGTAAATAAATGTTGCATTGTAAAATTATGTTTATGGGTATAGTAAATTACAGGTTTCGTCATTTCACTTATATCATAATTGCGTCATTTGTTCTTTAAATTTATAATAACTATAAGGATGCCCACCGTAAGTTTTAGCCATGCCCGACTCACGTGATGCCCTTTTCATCTTTTCACCCTTCTCCTTTTCTTTAAACACATATATCAAGTAAACCCACTCTAACCGTAGACCCTTCTATCACATAAAACACTTCCATCTTCCCTGTTTTTTCTCTAATCATCGATGGTTGAACCAAATTTCTTCGAGATTAGACATAAACTTGATCAAGCAGACGTGGATAAACTATACTATAAGCTTTCATTATCGCGTGTGGTTGATTGTGTTCGGTAATAGGGTATTGTATCAGTACATATCAAATCGATCAATTCAAATAGTTTTTGTTTTTGTGAATGAGAGGCAAAAAGGGGTACATAAGGTATACTTTTACAAATTAGTAAGCATTAGCCCAATAGAAAAGGTGAAGGATGAAAAGACGAAAAAGGGCATCGTGTGAGTCAGACATGCCTAAAACTAACGGTAGGTTTTAACACTCGTTAGTGTAAAAGACGTGATTTGTTACAATTCTTGAAAATAATGACATCTTGTAATTAACAAAGTTAAAGGACAAAGGACGCAATTAGATTATTATTGATTTATAAATTAAAGTATTGTTCTATATATTAAAACTAGATACGAGACTCGGCCTACGTGATGTGACGACTGAGTCTCTTGTATATGAGTTTGTCAACATATGATATAACGCCTCAAAAGATGTAAAAACGTTAAGGACCATGGATGAAATATACATGCCACTCCATAGAAACATTCACACCACTACCACCGACTAATCTAAAGGGACACAAATACCATTATGGTAAAATCCGTTGCGAACAAGTTTCATTAAATGCACGAACGATTCGCAAGAGGCATTGTGACAAGTAGTCACAATCGGTATGATTGGTCTCATTCCAAGGTATTACCTGTTGGATCAATCCCTTATTCGTTGGTTTGAACATTCCTTAGTTGCTGAACATATCTTCTGAAATATCAGACACTAGTTTAATGTCTGTGTGTTTCACGGGTAGACACATAAAAAAGAGATAATCTTAAATAGTTTAGAAAAAAAAACTTTTGAAAATAAGTTACATATTATTACATTAGATAAAAGTTTGTTAAAACTTAAAAACAAACTACATACAACATTAAAAACCATCTATTCTTGACAATAAACATGCTTATATTTGGCACAGATCTCATCAAGACTTGGCTTAGCAATGTTGACATATTGATATACCTACAAAAACCGATCAAATTAAATTTGATACCTCTTCAAAACCGTGCCCTACAAGTTGCATTCTATAATAAAAAAATAAAAAAGTAGTTATATATTTGTTTAGAATATATATATAGTTAGACCTACTTCATCATCTATGATATTCAAGTAAATGGAATAGTAGTTATTAGCAATCTTTTAATTGCATGTTGTCTAACGACGCATGATCCTAATTTTGACGGTACAACCAACCCTCAAAACATCAAAGTCATTCAAAAACATAATTGTCTTTGAATCCATAATATTGTTATTGTCAAGAAGAGAACAATTGTATATGTTAATATTATGATTTCTAATATATAAGATAAAAAAACACTTACATTTGGAAATGTTGAATATTCTTTAAACAATTGAATGCAATTTGTTTATTTTGTGAAATTTTCGGGGTAACTTTTAATTATAATTACATATATTGGAAATCCCGACCCTCACACGTTCTCTTTTATTTCTTTCTTAACACCAATAGTTTCGATGATGACTTGATTTAAAAGTTAAGTGATCTAATTTGAGAAAACATGCATAGGTTACCTAATTAAAACACTTTTAAAACTTGGTTATTATTTTGTGAAATTTTTCTATTTAAATTAAACTATGGAGAAACAATAAGTAAGGAATTAAGAAAATGAATTCAAAGGATAATATGATTTTTATATTTTCAAAACAAATGAATTGAAATGATTTTATATTTTCAAAACAAATGAACTGAAAACGTAATATATTTTTGGAAACAAAATCATTTGATTACCTTTTTAAACTTGAATTAATTCAAAAATATTATGGAATAAAAATCCTCATCTAATAAGAATGCTATCAAAAAATTAAGCGGGAAAAATATTATCTAAGTGTTTTCAATGGATGACAAGTGTCCTCTTAAACCCTCTTTTATTAAAATGTATAGATATAGATTTTGTTATCTTTAATTGGACTTTTTATTTGTTATGGGTCGATATGTCTTTTTAGGCATTTTATATCTCCTATGGGTTGTTGTTGGGCCTTATGTATGTTGTTTTATGATATTGAGTGTGGGCTTCTTCGTTCTAGAACAATCCGGTACGACGTACAAGGGTACCTCGTCAATTTATTATCAAATTTTCATAGTAAAAGTATTTTTATAGGGTGAGGTGTCTTTGTTTTTATGCCGGCAATCAATTAAGGATTAAATCTTTCAAGTGACATATATAGAAATAAATTAATAGTCGTTCCAAAAGTTAAAAAGAAATCTATACATATTAATAAAAGAAGATTCTTTAGACACTTGACATTCATTTGAGCATCTTAAATATATTTTTTTCTCGCTTAAAACCTTTTTATAGAAAATATTGATTTAATGTTTATTCCTAAATTAAATAACTCTCATTTATAACATTCTTATTCTTATATAATATAAATTGATTTTATAGTTATTAATTCATAACTTTTTATAGCATTAATTTAATATTTATTCTTAAATAAAGAGATATCATTTATACCATATTTTTATTAATATACACTACAAACTGATAATCAGTACATATTTTATATAAAAACAACTCAACAAGCTAATTTTCATTCCATGTTGTGTAGATTAGATATATATGATGATCTCTATATATGATTTGTTTTTTAAACATGTTTTGATCTTTTTGGCAAAATTTTCATTAAAGTGAATTTATGAATTTTCATTCGGTGAAATATTATTTTTATTATTATACTTTTTTAGTGAAATATGTAATAGTGTTTAAGGAACTTGTGGAACAAATTTGAAAATTTGTAAAAGTCATAACAAGTTATAGTTGTATTTATTTTAACTTCGTCGAAATTTCAAATATTTTTTACGTTGTTGCTATTCAGCTCTCGTAACACACGAGAAATAATCTAGTAACAGAATAACCATGTATTATTTATAAAGTTTTGAATAACTCTTCAAGGATTATATTTTAATTTGCTTCTTTTCTTGTCACGTTGTTATTCCTCTTTAGCCTATGATAACTTTGGTAATTTTATTTAAGAGTAAACAGTCATTTTCGTCTATATGCTTTGGTGGTTTTATCACGTTCATCTAATATTTTTTTTCTTGTTGCCTATTTGTTCTTGTTATTTCCAAATCTTGGCATTTTGATTCACTCCGTTAACTCCATTCAAATACAACCGTTAAACGAGGGGTAATATTGTCAAATTGCTTTATATTTTTTACTAGGTTAATGCTCGTGTATTAAGGTTGAACAATAAAAACATAAATATCGTTATAGTTTTAAGTTTTGATGATAACATATATAGTATTATTAAATCAAATTGCATTTTATTTTTCGTTTATATAAACGATAAATTTAATATAAAACATATCAGTTAGATAGATTTTTCGATTTTCTTTATATTTACTTTCAAACCCTAATTTCTAAAGACTTCATCCCCTTTTTTTGTTCATTTCCCATCGATCAACATAGACCCATAGAATAATGGGTTCAATAGATCGAAATCCCCATCTGCTTTACCACTTCTTTTGTTCATCTTCCGTCGATTAACATAGAACCATCTGCTTCAATCAATCGAAATCCCCATCTGCTTCAATTGATCAAGAAAAAAACGATGCTTTGCTTGTCATGTAGATCATAAATCATGGTACATCATTGACGTCTTTAAACAAGAGCAAAAACACCAACCGTACATTAGATGAAAGTGGCAAGATCATTAATCCCCAATGACTATTTACTCTAAAACATATTAAGTAAATTGACGGTATTACGCTCCATTTAAATGGAGTTAACATATCAAATAAAAACGGCAAATCTTAAAAACGTTAGAGAAAAAAAGCTATTTAGTCTTTATATAACTTATATTACAACTTTGAAATAATAATAATGAATCTTATTTGAATTAAATTAAACTAAACAATATAACAGTAATCGCGGAAAATCTCCTTCAACTAATTTCTCGCACAAAACATAGCTACTTTTTGAATAATATATATATATATAAACTTTATTTACGAAGATAATAAATAACTAATCAACATCCCATGATAGTGATTAGAAGCTTTAGGGTTTTAGTCCATCTCTAAACCCCCTTCCTTGCTGTCTCCTTCTCTTCATCTTCTAAACAAATCAATCTCCCCATGATCTTCACCTTCCTTTTATGTTAAATCATTAATGCACAGATTTATTATTAAACATATTTCTATAATTACATTTATTTTTCATATATAATTAAAGTGTAAATAAATACAGAATGATTTCTTGATCTTCCTCTCAAAGGGTTTCATCAATTTTTGTTCTTGTCGCCGGTTCTTGTTCTCCAATCGCCAAGAAACATTTTTTACAGGTTAGTTTTTATTTTTTCTACTGAAATTTTTGTGGGTTTTTATTGTTTTGGTCCTATGAAGGATCTTTGATCATCACATCATCATCATTACCCAAAATTATTACTGGGTTTTTTGTTTTAAGCAAAAGTATATATGCATTTAATCTTGAAAAAGAATTGATCTTTAATTTGTAAGTTTTTTTATTCATTAACCTCTGAAGATGATTTGATGATTGCCATTTGGCTTAAACTGTTTTAGGCATTATATTTGGTGAAGAAGAAATCTTGAATTTTGAATTTTTTTTTTGTTCATGAATATGTGCATGTGTTTTTATGTTATGTTACTCTTTTTCTTGATTGTTGGCTTGCTAGTGTTACTACTGTTTGTTGTGTTTTATTACCTGCATGCAGCAATTGTATTGATTGTTAACAAAATTCCAAAAGAGTTATTAAATTTATTCTAAAAGTTTGTATGATTAGAATTGAAAAGGTTACTTTTTGCACTTTATACCATGTATTTAGCTCACATTATGTGTGTTGTTTTTGATGTGTTTGTTAACTTAATTTTCTGTTCATTTTTGTGCCACATTCACTGTGATACTGTATTGCATTTTGACCAAAAGTTCTGTAATGATTGACCAGACCGTTTACAATGATTCAACGCCCTTTTAATGGTGGAAACAATGGTGAAGGTGAATTCTTTTCTCAACAAAGTGAATCAAACTCCCTGTTTGAAACTACAAGTATGAGATCAAGAAACCCTGAAGTCAACATGAACCACCTTACAAAGTCAACATCTTTACGCCCTGCTGGTCAAAGATTTATTCCTTCAAATGTCCCTGTGAATAGAGGAACCACCCACATATTCTACAAGACCCGAATGTGCCAGAAGTTTCTAGATGGCAACTGTCGCAATGGTGACGGCTGCACTTTTGCTCATGGGCCTAATGATCTGCGTGAACCGCCACCAAATTGGCAAGAACTTGTTAAGGATAATAGAGGAGGAAATGGTGGTGGGAATTGGAATGATGATCAGAAAATCATTCACAGAATGAGGATTTGTAGAAAGTTTTACAACGGGGATGAATGTCCGTATGGAGAAAAGTGTAATTTTCTTCATGAAAGTCCTGCTAAGTTTAAGGTTGAAGCCGCCATGGACAGTGAAAGAATAAGAGAGACTTCTGTAATCAACATTCAGACTGTAGTTGACCATAGTCAAAGTCAAACTGAGGCGGGTCAAGACTGTATTACTACTATTAAGACCGATCAAGATTCTTCACGAGCTTCTTTGAAGACTAATTTTTGGAAAACTCAAATGTGTGGGAAATGGGAAACGACGGGCCAATGCATATTTTCAGATAAATGTCACTTTGCTCATGGGCTTGCAGGTCTACTACATTCATTCATTCTGTGTTATATAATGCAATAAGATACTTTATGCGCAATAATGAACAACATCATTAACATGGTCTACTTGTTTTCATCAGAGCTACACAAACAAGTTGGACGAGTGGAGGGCAACAAACACTCTTATGCCAGTTGTTCGGTTCCCATGACCGAACCACTAGCTACTGCTTCAACCACTGCGGTTGTACGGCACGGTGTAGGAAAGGGGTTTTTAAAATTAGCACAAAAGAAGCTGAACCGCATATATGGAGACTGGATTGATGATGAACAGGATGAGTTGAGCTAACTATGAGCCCTAAAACCATTGAAACCAAAACAGAGCGGTCTCTTTATACATGAGATTTCATATTTCTTTTTTGGTACTTCTTTAAGATTTGTTAGTTATTTTCTTCAGTTTATAGACTGACTATTCATCACAAATGAATGAAAATCATTTGCATACCCTTTTGCCATTGGTTCTTGAGTATTTTTTATGAATTAATGCATGAATGAGTTAGATCATATGTGTATAGCTTATTGATAATTCCACCATCAACTCTCTCACCAATCTTTGACTTTGACCATCCAACCAA
Organism: Tagetes patula; assembly: GCA_026259685.1. Taxonomy (NCBI): domain Eukaryota; kingdom Viridiplantae; phylum Streptophyta; class Magnoliopsida; order Asterales; family Asteraceae; genus Tagetes; species Tagetes patula. The sequence goes on from JAOYNQ010000033.1 coordinate 5,065,216, forward strand.
TTTAGATTTGTTTGTGTGTGTGGGGAGGGGTTGTAACTTGTAAGTTTTTCCAATATTATGTGCTATATAGTGATTAGTCTTTTATAAAAAAAAGTAGATAAATTTTCTTTTCTTAAAATTCCTAATTATCATTACCCTTTAAAAAAATCATTTTCCTACATTAGATGATCAAAATTTTATTTTTTTGGTCAGTAAAAATATATGTCCACGTGTCTCTATCTGATGTGATGATAAATATAGAGTCATGTCCTCTTCCTATATCTTGGATTCATTATATCTCCAATCTATTTAGAAAAATCTTTAATTTCAAGAAACTATATTTCTCCAGCATGTCCATAAGCCTTAAATCTCAAGTATTTGCTGGTAACCCAATAAGATCCAAAACTTCCAAGTCAACCGACCCATTTTCACCTACTTCAGCCTTTCAAACCTTAAAGGTTCTTCTTTCTGGTCAACCCAATTTCCAAGAACCATCTTTCCCTAAGTTCAAGGTGCTTCTTTTCAGAAAGGGTAGACCTTTAGCTGGGTCAACTGGGGATTTGGTCAAGAAATGGCATCTGGGGTGGTTGAGTTTTGGTGATTTTAAGGATCTTTTGGAGGGTAGTGAGGTGAAACTAAGTGATGATTTATTGGTGTATTTGGGTTGCAAGACTGAGGAAATTGAAGAAGATAGTGTTGTCTATTGGGCATTTGATGTCTCAGAAGGTGCTAGTTTGGTGCAGAAGTTGGGGAGTAAACAATTGTGTTTTGTGGAATTGAGGACTTTGATGGTGGCTACTGATTGGGCAGATGATGGTCCTATGGGTGAACTTGCTATTGCTGGTCATGTAAGGACTTTGTGTTCATTTAGATACATAATTCATTACATATTGTTTTATGCACATATATGTTATTTATACTTTTAGCTTAACAAAAAATATTTTATTGGTCCCACCGGGAGCGGCCTCTTTGCCTTATTGTACTAGAGGACATGCTTGTCTTCGTCTGACGCTCTCTAGACCCTATCAATAGCTATGCTATCTGTTGGATTTTACTAAGTACAAATGTTTGTTTGTTTATATTGCCATACATATACATATATATACTTGCACATTACAGTTTAAACATATAAACCTTCATGTATCATATAACTCCCAAAACTTCATGTCACCAATTGTTGGGGCATTTTTTAGGCCAGAACATTATTGGAATGGCATAATGCAACTCGATTTTGTGGAACTTGTGGTGAAATGTTAGTTTCCGCTGAGGCTGGTACCAGAAAACAATGTATAAAAGATTCTTGCAAGAAAAGAATCTACCCTCGAGTTGATCCGGTATGCTAATTGAGCATTTAAGCTTTACTTTTTCAACTTTTTGATAGCTGGTTACGTGTAATTATCAGCGATGTGTTATATTTATCGGCCATTTCTTGACCATTTTATTTATGCGACAGGTTGTCATCATGTTAGTCATTGATAAAGAAAATGATCGTGCACTACTTAGTAGACAGTCGAGATTTGTGCCTAGAATGTGGAGCTGCCTTGCTGGGTTTTTAGAGGTATGGTTTGACTTCATGAGTTACTTTCTAGCCCTGCTGTTGTAGGAAATGAGAACGAAAAGGAGGGATGGTTTGACTTTCGAGTTAGTCTTTGTCGTTCTAACTTCGTTATTTACACACTTAGAAACAATTTATGTGATTATAATCTGTATATTGTCCGCTCCAAATAACACAATCTGTATATTGTAGTGATTAATAATCAGTATATTGTTTTTATTCAGAATTACACGCAATCAGTAACTGAAGTAGTCGGTTTGACCAAAAAAGTCAAACTCAGCTATTCTTGTTTGTTTTTAGAAAATTGGATTTTAATAATACAAACTATGACTCATTCATACTACCGGTTTGACCAATGACACTCCTAATTTTCACCTTTATTTCCAAGGGCAATCCGAGTACGAGTAGTATAATTAGCATAGATTCACACTCGATGTATACTTTCTACTTGATTTTGCGTGTACATTTCTCCATTTTGTTCATAGCCAGGAGAAAGCTTGGAAGAGGCCGTGAGGAGAGAAACATGGGAGGAAACCGGCATTAAAGTTGGTGAAGTAGCCTATCATAGTTCTCAACCATGGCACGGTGAGCCAGAACTACATTTTTTTCTTTTGTTTTAGACATATAGTTAATCTAACCGACGTGGGTCATTGAAGCTAACACATATGCCACACGCATGTGTTCTACTGACTGGACATGATGAAAACATGTTTTTGGCTTCTATTTCAATACTAGCTGGTAAATATTACTTTTGTTCATTTGGTTGGTTTTGCAGTTGGACCTAGTAGCATGCCATGCCAGTTAATGATCGGGTTTTTTGCATACGCGACGTCACTCGAAATAAATGTGGACAAGAGTGAATTGGATGGTAATCTTTGATCTACAAACCCATAACCATTTATGAAAAAGTATAACCTTTTGTTATTTTTAATTATATGAAGATGCTAAATGGCACAATAGAGAAGATGTGAAGAAAGCGTTGACATTTGCCGAATATGAAAAAGCACAAAAAACATCAGCAAACAAAATAGATCAAATGTGTAAAGGGGTCGCGAGAGGTCAAAACGTTGCTTCAGATTTTAATGTTGAAAGTGGAGAACTTGCGCCCATGTTTGTCCCCGGACCTTACGCAATTGCCCATCATCTAATATCTTCATGGGCTCATCAGGTCAGCATAAATGGCAATCAAACACCAAATACAGGTGTTGATTCAAGATTATAGGGATCCATGTTTCACAAAGAACCATTTCATTTTTGTTGATTCTTTCCAGGTTTGATCTTCAAATCCATCCAAACTGATGCTGATAGGTGTTTGTTGATGATTGTTCCATAGGCTCACAAGCAGCATCTTTTATCATGTGTTTCTTGAACATAAAACTCCTTTTTGTCTCAATATTCTTACTATATTTAGACGTATGCGTGGCGCTCGTTTTGAGAAATCTTTAAAACAAACCGAGTACTGTTATAAAAACGGTTTACAAATACAAGTGTTACAGTTAAAAAGTTGAAATACCGATTATGTGTGGTGTGCATCTATTTGGCACATGAAAAGTAAAACTTTAGCAGAAATGGGCATATGGGTTGTGGTCTCAATGACTATGTGTGGTGTACTTTTGACATATTATGTAGTTTTCACATGATATGGTACTTTTATGTGCTAAGGCTCATATATATACGAGGAATGATCAAATACAAAATTGATTTTGTCTAAAAAGTGGGAGAAGTGATTTAAATCATATCATAACCAGGTTAAATGAACTTCATTTGGGCTCATTCTTGCAGAGTTAGAACCGTCTCGCCGAGCTTTACCATCTTAGCTTCTAGGGTTTAACTTTAAGGATTTGATGACACGGTTCTAACGCTTTGATGTGTCTAAATATCATTTCTCACACTTTTTAGGCAAAATCAATTTTGTAAGGGAACCTTCCTCCGTATATAGTGTAGAACTATTGGGTTATGCATGCGAGAAGGTTTCTTTTTAGTAGAACTATTGGGTTATGCATTGTCTTGCATAACCTACGAACATGATTAGAAGTCTATAACATGAATTACGATTTAGAGTCTTAATGTGATTAAAGATAAATAATATAAAGATAATTTGAGTGGATATAAAAATAGTTAAAATTAATAATGTTTATTGTATTAATCTTCTTGATCATATGATTATTCCCAAAACCTTTTTATACAAGATGATACAAACCAATATTTTAGGATTAGATAACAAGCAATCTTAATCAAATAATAACAACGGTTTCACGCACAAAATGAATATCAATTTACACATGTTTAGTGGGCTGGTGCTGAACAAGATTGTGTGATGAGTACACGACTAAAACATTGTCACAATAGATAATGGTAGCTCCGCGAAGTGGAACAAGCAACTCAAATAATAGATTTCACAACAATGTGGTTTCTACAACCGCATTTACAACACCTTGAAGTGTCGCTTAGATGACCATGACAATAAGTTATCGCCCTAAAAGACACGGTACCCAGAAGTGGAACGCCTATAATTCGAACAACCCGCAATTGGCATCTGAACGGTTTAAGTCGTGGTTTTAAGTTACAAAATGGACGCATTAATGATAAATATTATCCGGGTTACATGATAAATCACAAAGTGATTGTACATTGAGCTTAAATGTAAGGATAACGCATCTTTTGAGGTTTTAGTGATCCCATGATAGACTATGCAAATTGGCTTTCCTCTCATGGTTCTTGATGATACAAACATGAATATATATTTTTAACTGTCATGACTCGAAAGACAGGAAATGTCTAACCTATTCTCTGTCATCGAGGTTAGTAGTAGGAACAAATAATGGTGCAAAACCCTATACCAATTACGAGACACATGTTCAACTGTATCTCAAGTACCACGAATTCCCTTGGAAATTGCAACCCACCCTAAGGCAACCCAGCTACAGTAAAAGCTAAGTGTTGCTCCTAGGGATCGGATCGGCAACCACAAAGGATCTGTTTGCCCCGTTCATTGCACATGAAAATCGTTGTAGCAAAGCCCCAACCGTACAAACATGATTATATGATGAAGTAAACCGAATAACACAAAAGGTCATTTGGTCCAAAGACATTTGGTGATGATGGGTAAAGCATGAGGCTGTAAAAGGTCACGAGTTTTATCTTGAACCTCAGGGGCTTTTACCAATTTGTGGCATTTCCTCTCAGGCGTGTGGTGAATGACCCAAAATTCATTCAGACTTGCCTGGTGGCATGTAGATTACGGGCAGACGTATGAAGGAGCCAAGGGTAGCCATGAGGCTGAGGCCCTAATCAAATAAGCCCACATTTAATTAAAACAACCTACAAATCATCGAGACGCCCCCAATAAGACTTATAGGTCTATAATTAGCGATCGCTTCCGGATCCGACACCATCGAAAATAGAGCAATGAACGCCGCATTGCAGCCAATACTAATGTCCCCGAAGTGGTAATAATAAAAACAACCTACAAATCATCAACAAATAAATCCCAGAATTTTGTGGATGAGATTGAAATTAAATCCATCCCGCCATGGCGATTTATCTCCTCTGCACTCTCAAATTGTAGCCTTAATTTCTCTTTAGTAAATTCTGTAGTTAAGTCACTAACCATAAATTGGGGCACTAGTTTAAGGTTGTTTGAAAATTTAGGTCTGTCACCGGCTGATACAATGAATTTGACTTTAAAGTGCTCCAAAAAATCCTGCTTCACACTAACAAGGTCAGAAATCCAAACACCGTTAATAAAGATACCATTTAGCCGTGAGTTTCTGATGTTATTCTTGATAGATATATGAAAAAAGCTTGTGTTTTTGCCATCCTATAACCAGACTCTTGCCTTCGCCTGAGATCTTGAATATTTGCCTCCTCTAACTCGATCAACTCTTTATTTAAAATCTGGCTCTGTCATTTACTTCGTTCTCATGTAGAGGTCTACTCTCTGCTAGCCTTTCGATGTGTTCTATATCCTCCTTAAGCTTAGTTTAAGGTTGTTTGAAAATTTAGGTCTGTCACCGGCTGATACACTGAATTTGACTTTAAAGTGCTCCAAAAAATCATGCTTCACACTAACAAGATCAGAAATCCAAACTCCGTTAGTAAAGATACTATTTAGCCGTGAGTTTCTGATGTTATTCTTGATAGATATATGAAAAAAACTTGTGTTTTTGCCATCCCATAACCAGACTCTTGCCTTCGCCTGAGATCTCGAATATTTGCCTCCTCTAACTCGATCAACTCTTTATTTAAAATCTGGCTCTGTCATTTACTTCGTTCTCATGTAGAGGTCTACTCTCTACTAGCCTTTCGATGTGTTCTATATCCTCCTTAAGCTTAGAACTTGATTGTCAGGCGGACCATGGACAACGTCTCTCTATATGATTTTGTCACCACCTCCATAAACCAGGTTTGGCAAGCCAAGAGTAAAAACATCTAAATGGTACGTGGCAAAAATCCACGGAACTACACTTAAGAACCAGGGTCTATGGTCCGAAAATCTTCGTGAAAGGGCTATAACCGAAGTCTCTAGCCAATTGATAATGAACTCAATACTAACAAAAACTCTATCAATCTTGCTTGAGCTAGAACTATTAGAGGAATATAAGTAAATCTTAAAGATCCAGAATCGGATATAAAACAAGAACAAGAGATTATAGATAACTCTCGCAACTTGTATTAAGAAAAATAACTCAAAAACTCAATACAATCCTCTCGTAATATATATAACCCACAAGCTCGGGCATATATAAGCCTAACCAATCTCGCTAGACGACTCTCATAACCATAATCACAAACTTGATTATGTTATATAGACCATGACTTGATCTAGTTATATTCTAACTCAAACTCCTAATTAGACAATAAATAAAACCTACATGTTTATCTAAATATCTAATACTTGAGCTATTATAAATCAAATACAACTCATTTGATAACAACTAGGAAACTAAATCTTACTTGACCGACTTGTCAACTTAGATCCCGCAACTTCACCAACTTGTGAATTAGGTTAGAAATTACCGCCAACAAATCTACCCCCCCCCCCAAGTAGGTTGAAGCAAATCCGCATGCGTTATAAACTCATTGAAAGTTGAAACGTCTAGCGTTGGGAGCATTAAAGGCCGAATAAAACCTTTCAGATTTCAAACGCACTTCGTTAAAGTCCCCCGCAATGATCCAAATCCCGACCTAGAGCTCTAGAGCTCTCTCTGTTAGGATGAGAATCATCTCAAATTCAACAATAGAGACTGTTAGAATTCACCACTCTCTCTCTAATGGACCACTTGGACATTCATTTGTGAGGCAATTACTTAATTCTTTCTTTCTTGTATAGTTTTTTTTTTGTTTTTTATAGCTTGTTTTCTTTTTTAATAAAAACATGCCGTTTTAAAAAAAAAGAAGCTCATTTATTGTATCCGGGTCATGTTTTAACACATTTTTGGTTCAAAAATATCGTTCAAGGGGGGACACCCATTTGAAAAATGCAATAACAATAAATGGGTATTTAGTATTTATTTCTTCCTATCCGACCATTGGAATATCTAAGAAGATTTGACCGTTACTTAACTATATTTAAGAATGGTCAAGCACCCAAAGCTTACCACATGCTTAAACCCACACATCTCATGCTTTTTTTCTTTAATAAATAAATAAATAACAGTTAACAAGCTCAATATTATTTGCTAATTAAATTTCTACACTTTTGACCGTTTGGACTGTCTCCTGTTGGTATTTGATTATTTGTTTTAATAGAGTTAAACTAATGTGAATCAAAATTATATATTCAATAAACTACAATCTTTAACCTCAAGCATACATGAATTGGCACATGCTGTATGAACAACTAATGACAGAGGTTGAAGACTTTTTGTGTGTGTGGTGAGGGGGCAAAAGGAAAACATATAAAAGTAGGAGGTCGAGGCCAATTTTCTAAGCTATATATCGGATAAATTTTTTTAACTATCGGACCAAAAAAATAACACTACAGACAAAAATACGCATGGGGACGGCCCTGCTACCATCATACAAGCTTATTATACGTGCACATTCGCTATCCAAACTACCTTGGATACAGTCCAGATACGACCAGGAAACGACGGTAGCGGCATATGATACGCCGATAGGTCGGCCAAGTTTGGGATCTTTTGTATTTAACAAAATTCATTAGGCTTTCGAAGAATAACTTCTCTCAAACGAATTTAGGCAATTCCTTGGCGATTTCCAAGGGTTCATAGTCTCCCAATTCATCCTGGATTCATGCTAAAACATTTATACACTAAGGAGCTGTTTGATTTGTAGAATTCAAAGAAATTGGAATTGATATTGAAAATATAAGATTTTTCAAACAAAATTATGTGTGGAGAGAAATAATAAGGGGGAATGTTTTACCGTAAATTCCTTTGATTGTGAGATTCCAAGTTCCTTCCACCTGGTGAAGAATTTCTCTCTTATTCCTCTGTCATTGTGTCATGGGATACGAGAGTCGTTAGCCCCTTATTAAGAGGCTGTTTGGTCGCATCTTAATGGATAAGTCTGAATCATTAAGAGCTAATATATTGCTTAATTATTTAAAGACAAATGTCTGATCAATTAAGATAATAGTTCTTAACCATTCAGACTCTGTATAATGCTTAATCATTTAGAGGTAAATATCTTAACCACTCACACATCTGCTCGTAAAACAAACACTCTAAACCATTAAATACTAAATCATTTATACATCTTAACCATCAAAAACCTAAAACAAAACTTGTCTAATAGAACTATAGAAGGAGAGGGTGTGTTGTAACAATCGCTAAAGAAGAAGTGAAAAACCATGAGTTAATATTTTAGTGACCTTGGTCCTACACATTCATGCATAGACACCTCAATCAACGGCCTAGATCATCCCAAGATGGTCCACTATTCTTTGCTTAAACAGAGTGTTGAATTTCTTAGCATTTCTCCTTTGACTTCATCTCCCACCTGCCATGGAACATTCAACCGACCTTCATCTTTTTAAACACAAATTAACAAAACTAAAAAAGTTAAAAACTTTACACTTATATTCATTCATTAATAATAATAATAATAATAATAGCTGCCACCATTAAACTTGAAAATGACCTCAAAAAAAAAAAAATCCATTTTTCTTGATACCATCTTTTGACCTTACCTTCCTTATTCTTATTCTTCTTCTTCATCTCTCTTACTTATACCCATAAAACACCATTACAACAACAACTAAAAAACCTATTTTACATACATACATATACCAAAGATGGAGGCATTGCCAAGGTCAGAAATATCATTCAGAAGATCAGGATCATCTGGGCTTGTTTGGGATGATAAACTTCTTTCAGGTGAGCTTAAACAAGTCAAACCAAAAGATGAACAAGATAAAGAGAAAACAGAACAACATAGATCAGAACCAAGGCCATATAAATCTGTTGAAGTTGAGTCAACTATTGACCCTCCATCTCCAAAAGTTTCTGGTTGTTGTGCTATCTTTGGCAAGCCTGTTAAATCCACACCCAACAAACACAAAACCAAATCTTGAAAATCTTCATGTTTTTCAAGATTCTTGATTTGGTGTGTTTGTGGGTCAATCTTTGTTTTTCTTTTATCATACTTTTTCATTTACTTTTGTGGGATGCATCTCTATTTATCTATCTATGTCTATATCTATTTCTATATATGCATACACATATATCATATATATATATAGAACTTGGGGCATAGGGTACTTTAGTTTTGTGTTGTTGAGATGGTCTTTTATGTAGGATTTTATAGTTTCTTGTGTTCTTTGTTTATGTAATTGTATGTGTATACAATTCTTTTCAATTTATGGGTGTGTTAAAGATTTGTTTTATAGATAATCATCTCATGAATTGAGGGTTGTTACCTTGATGGATCACAATCACAAACATTGGTAATAATAGCAAGTTGTTGTGTTGAATTGAATTGAAAGAAGTTATGTATGAATGAATATGATGAATCTTTTGCATACTTGAATGAATCATCATGATCTTAAATTTTGTTAACTTTTAGTTTGTGGATGTTTCAAAAGATTTGATGTGCAAAGGATCCCTAGTTTTTATCTTTGTGCATTAAAAGTTGTACCTTGATGCATTACATGGTTGTACCTTGGTGCAGTGAAAAGTTGTACTTTACAATGAACTCATGACATGTTGGGCATCTTTGCTTGGTCATTCATCTTTTCTTGACAAATCCAAATCAATGTACAAGTATTTTAGCATAGGGTAACACTTTTAAGCTAGTTTTGGGCAAATAAGCATATTTAATCATTGTATTCACTCTTGTATAATGATAAAGATTAATAATATTGAAGTATCACTAATTATTTTTCAATATGGGTGTCTTGGTTTGGTATGGATGATGTGTTGTAATTTTGATAAAAGACAATTGAGATTTCAAAAAAGATGGCTACTTTGCAATTTTTTAATTTTTATTTTAGTGACAATTTGCATGTGATGTGATAGGTGGTGTGGTAGTATTGTAAGTGCAACGTGGTTTTTTTTCATTTTCTTTATCACTTCACCTTTTTTTATGTTATATCAAGCCACAATGATCAATGATGTATTGATTGCACCAACTTCATATGGCTATGATACATCCACACACACCCATATCATGACACAATTATCATCTACCATTATTATTACCTTTTAAACAACGAGTGAAACACTCATCTACAATTAAACAAGACTTATTCAAAATACAATAAAAAAACAAGTATCTTTTTTTTATCTAAAGTTATAAAATTATATATATATTTTTAAATTTTCTAGAACATAATACATTGATAACTATACATTGTACATTAATAACTTATATTTTAAAATGAGTAAATTGTCAAAATAGTTTACGCTTGTACCAGCTAATTATTTTGGTCCTGAAGTTTTTTTTTGTCATTTGGTGTCTGGGCTTGCCGATATTTGCTATTTTTAGTCCTTTACTAATGACTATCAACGGTATGTTAGTTTTTGTACTAAATGACCGAAATACTCATTTCTTAAATGATCCTCTTGGTCCTTTTCCATTAGATATAACTAGGTTTATTCTCGTCTCGCGTATTTCGCGAAACATTTTCTTGCTTGTTGGTGGCACCTTTTAGTACTACACAAACAAAACCGATCACCATCACACCATCCATCCTAATTAAGACATAGACGACTAATCGGTGAACAAATCGAGAAAACAATGTTCTCACGAACCAAATGCCACATAGATCAACAGATCAAAAATTATCGCCGGAATAAAACGATGTTTCAACCGCCTGAAACGACGACTAACATGCTAGAAGGCCCAGTGAAGCGACCAATACAAGTTTGTAAATTAATAATGATGTTTCCGGCCACCACACCAGCAGGCCCACATTCACCATCTCAGCCGCAAACAGGCTCAGGAACCAAGCTAGGTACCTCGAAGATCATAAGGGTAACTGATGACGTAGGTCATATAACCACTTGGTTGGGCAGCCGGAAGCCAGCAGCCAGGAGTCAGAAGCCTGGTACATGAACAGTAGCGCTACAGTAACCTGACACTTATTCCCACAACAAAGATTCAAACATATCTTGCAATATCTTCAAAAGATATC
>JAOYNQ010000033.1:5076447-5092373 GCA_026259685.1 Tagetes patula
ACAAAAAATACAACAGTTAAAGCGGTTCCTAAGTTGTTCTCAAGTTAAAAGTGTTCTCATTTGAATGGATCCCTATAAGATTCTACACCGTTAAAAACAAGTAGATAGCAATAATCGTCAACATACCGGTTGATGTAAATATTTAATACTTCATTAAAATATAAATGCTTTAAAAAACGAGTTCTAAGACTGGACATCGGATTTTCTCAAAGGGTTTCGCTCTCAGAATGACCTTAAATTTGTTTTAGTAATGAAAATTAGTAGATGAGTCAGTATCCGATAACATGTAAGTGATCTAAATTACCGTTAAATTAAAAAAAAAACTAATATATTTAAAAAACATATAATTTGTCCACCACTCCATATATTATCCCATGCATCATCACATGCTTCACTTCTTACAACCATCTTCCTCCCACACGGTCATCTTCACCACCACCACCACCACCACCACCGTCTCACCGGAATATTCTCTTTCACCAACCACTTGCATTTCAAAATGGCAAATGATCATGAACACAAGCAAAAAAAAGGAGTAAAGTACGTGTACAAGCTAGACACAAACAACCACCCGCCACCAACACCGCCACCATCGACTGCGAAAAAAGCCGCTTCCCGGAGCTGGGGGCTACTGAAAAGATCGAAAACGTATCGCGAAACCGATATAAATCGAGACATTTATGCGAAGGAAGAAAAGAAAGAAGTGATTCAAGAAAGTGGAAGAAAATCGGTTTCGGTTATGGAAGGAGGGAGAAACTCGGTGTCGTTAATGGAGTTTGCGGGGCGGAGATCGGTGGGGAACACGGCGGAGATGAGTGTGGGGCCGGTGACGGAGTTGTTGCAGGTGAGGGTTTTAGTGACGGACATGCCGGCGTTTATGCAAATACATGCGTTTCGTTGTGCAAGACAAACGTATGATAGCTTAGAGAAATTTAGCCCTAAACAAATCGCACTTAATTTGAAAAAGGTATGTTTGCAATTGCATAACTAATTTTTTTTTTGCAAATTCATTTCATACATATATACAAGTGTTAATTACATTGTGACATACTGACATTAAGTAAGTTTTACTACCACTAAATTGTATATTTGTAATTTTTATTTGCTAATAACAATCACAATGGTAAAAGTAGAATGGGTTAATTAATTATAGTTAAGAAAAAAACTTTTAGGGGTTTTTTGGCAAGTTTTGAATTGATAAGTACTGAATTAATAAGAGGTCTGAATCATTAAGTGCTGAATCAGTAACAGGTCTGAACCATTAAGTGCTAAGATATTTTTTAACTATTCAAAAGCAGATGGCTGACCAATTCAAACGAGACCTTTTAATCATTCAGACTCTTATAATGTCTGAACCATTCGGAGGCAAATCTCTGAACCATTCAGAAATCTGTTCGTGAAACAAACAGTCTAAACCATTAAATGTTGAATCATTTAAGCATCTAAACCATTAAGAGGCTGAAACAAACACTCCCTTAGTGATTTCCCCGTAACAAAAACAAAGTTTTATTTATTAATTGATATAAAATATAGTTTTATTCATGCAATTAAACAAAAATTTCAATGTGATATTTCTTATTTCCTTAAAGTTTATTATTAATTGTCAATAAAACAGTAGTGAATTGTGTGATTAGATAATAATTTAAAGTTATATTTTATGTTTGAATTTCAAACTAATTTTTTAATATATATAGGGGGTGTTAAAAATGATTTAACACCATTAAGGTTTTTGAAATTTCAAACTAATATTTTAGGATTTTTGATTGGGTGGGAAATATTAGGAATCGATTGAAGTAAATTTACCTAGAACCGATGCTTTAAATGACGAAAAATGCTTCAATCAGTGTAAGTTTTAACGTTTCGTAAAACCGTTTTCATCGTTTGGAGCACCGTTTCAAGGTAAGTTATACATCAATCGATTCGTATCATCTTCCCGATAAAAAGTCTTAAAACATTAGTTTGAAATTAGAAAAAAATACTTAACGACGTTTCGTGTTTTTAATGAGAGTCATCTTTTATAAAAAAGAAGATATATTGGTTTCTACTGGTCTCAACAACCACCTTTTGATTTATCTCGGTCCCAACTTTCATCACTTTGGCAACCAACGCTCCGCCGTTAAATTTTTTTTGACGCCGTTAAGTTTTTTTTTAATTCAAGATCAATTTAAGTCTTTTGATCGGAAGGATAATACAAGTTGATTGATGGAAAAGTTACCTCGAAACGACGCTCCGAACAATAGATGCTTCAAGCGGGTGTTTAAATATAACAGTGCTTCAATCGGATGTAAAAATTTTATCGTTCAGAGAGCTATTTCGAGCAAACTTTTACATCAATCGACTCGTATTATCCTTCCAATCAAAAAACCTAAAATATCAATCTTAAATTCAAAAAAAACTTATCGGCTTTAGAAAAAAATTAACGACGAACTGTTGGTTGCCAAAATGATAAAAGTTGGGACCGTTAACAATCAATTCAATAGTTAAAACCATTAAAAACTAAAAAATAGTAGTTAAAACCAGTAAAAACCGATACATAAAAAAAAGTTTTTGAATAGAAAGTTAGAATTTCTATTGAAAATTTGGAATCTCTAACAGCCCATAGCTCAAATTTTAAAATTTTAAAATCTAATTTCTTTATTATTATATTTTAGGAATCAGCATTGATAGGCAATGGACCTTGCTATTTTACAAACTTCCCCATATATTATTATATTTTAGAACTTGAATAACTTTGGATCCTACTAAGTATTTAATAAAAATTTAGTGTTTCCTTTTCAAAATACAACATACATTTAATATGATTTGGATCTTGCTCAGTATATAGCAAACATTGTCAAACTGTCACTAATAGTCCCATGTGCTTTATGTTTGTTTTTAGTGACAGTTTGCATTTGCTTTCGGCGTCCTACTATTATTGCATGGCTATTTATGTTATTCAATGTATTTATTTTTATGATATCTATTTTAACTTAGGGGTCGTTTTTTTTAATTTTTTAATGACTCAGATATATGAATGATTTATAACTTAATGAATCAGACTGTTTGTTTCGCGAGCAGATGTCTGAATGGTTAAGATATTTGCTTCTGAATAGTTAAACATTATACAGAGCCTGAATTGTTAAAAGCTATTATCTGAATTGGTTAGACATTTGCCTTTAAATAGTTAAGCAATATACTAGCTCTTAATGGTTCAGCTCTCTTACTGATTCAGCACTTAATGGTCCAGACCTTTTATTGGTTCAGCACTTATCGATTCACATACTACCAAACAGCCTTTTAGTTATATACTATATTTATTTAACTTTGATATAAACTAATTATATTTGTGTAAACTTATTAAAAGTTCAAATGTACTAAACTTTAAAAAACTTGTTTTTTATTACATAAATTCGAAATTTGGATTACCAACTATATATTCATGTGCATGTGACAGACTTTGGTGTTTAGCAAAGCCATCAGCCATGTGTGTTCAAAATTAAACAAATGATTTTAATTTGAACATCTATATAATTGTTTTATTATTTTTTTGTGGCAGGAGTTTGACAAGGTGTATGGGCCGGCCTGGCATTGCATTGTGGGCTATAATTTTGGATCATTTGTGACCCATGCAACCGGCTGTTTTCTCTATTTCTCTATGGAAAAATTGTATATATTAGTTTTCAAAACAAAAGTTAGAAAACATGTAAACTAATTTATTATATATCAAAACGGATTTTTTTTAAAGTTAACCTTCGAAATATTCAAATTGTATTCATATTTTTTTTTATTTCAATTTGTAATTTTTACCTAATTAGTATTAAGTAGCACCTTGTGCTACACGACGGAGACAATAGTTGTTTGTGTGCTTATAATCGTAAACGTTGATACAACGGGCGTTGAAGTTTATAACTTTAAAATAAGAGAAAATAAAATGTCAGACTAAATAGATAAAAACTACAATAATAACAAAAAAAAGTTGGAAAAAAACCGGGACGAAACCAGAGGTCAACAATATAAAATGTGTCCAAAAACGGAAAAAAAAACACAAAAAAAATGTGTTAAAAGAAAAAAAATGTTGTGATAAAGTCCAATAATCGCGATCTACATCCTTAGTTCATTTTTGTTGGATATAATGTTAGTATATTTTTTTAAAGCCTTCTAATCTATTAGACTATTTCCCACTTGCTGAATTTAAAATCTTAGTTTCTAATAAACAGTGAAGGTACATTAACACTCAAAGTGTCAACATATCTATTAAATTGATGAAAAAAATATTTTTTCATGTGTTGTTTGACTTTTTTAACACATTTTTATATGAAAGAAAGATTGTGTCTGATTATCAAAAGGATTTATTTTTATAAACTTTGAATTATCTCACATAAGTTAAGAGATTTAAATAAAAAGACGGTGGTGTATATAAATTTATAGGTTTAATACGTATGTGTCATACAATACACAATTACACCTGCGTTAAGTGCATATTTCGATGGGATACTCGCTAAAGAGGGTGGTTGATGTGTTTTTATCAAGGCAATGGTGATTGAGACATGTGACGTACTGAAACCCAATGATGATGATGATGGTGGTGGTGTTGAAAGACCAATGATGATGGTCGTGTGGTTGTAAGTATGGACATATGGTGATGGGGGTGGTTTTGGTTGGGATTTAACTCAGAACTTAGTAAATGAATATTATTTTGTTTTAGGTTACTATTTCTAGTTTTAGTTTTTTTAAATAAGGAGCATTTCGATCATTACACAATCACTTGCCAAAAGTAGTTGTAGAAGTTGGGACGTTAGAAAGAGGGTAGATAGATTATCAAGGATTGTGTATGAGTCGGTTGGTAGGTATTCGAGAAAGATGCACCGCATAGAATGTGGGTGAAGTTTGTGTGCACTAGCGGTTGTGGTGTTGGGATAACACGAGCAACCGAAGACACATAAAATGGTCGTAGGCGAGGTGATGTTGATAGAGTGCGAAATGTGGGGTGGATAGGTTGAAACGTTTGGGGAGTAATATATTGAGGTACGTGGAGGTGTGAAAGATCTTCCACCGAAAAGGCGTGTGGTAGGTGAGCATGAAGAAGGAGAGTATGTGGTGATGTAATTAAGGCGATGAATCATCCGTTCGGATCATCCGTTTTGTGAAGTTTGGTGGAAAGAAAATGAAATGTGAACCCATGAGTAGATTCAAATGATTTAAAGTTAAGATTGTCAAATTCCCTGCCCATGTTGCATTGGAATGTTTTGATTTTACAATAAGTTTGAGTATAAACATACTTATGGAATTTTGCAACGTTATGGAGGGTGTTAGATTTATGTTTGAGCGGGTAAACCCACACAAAATGTGTAAAGTTGTAAATAAGTAACATTTAATATTTATAGCCGGATTTGATTTTAATTGATGACGCCCACAAATAACAATGAATTATGTCAAAAGGTTTATATGTAACAGAAGTTGAATCATAAAATGACAAACGTTTGTTTTTATCAAGTTGACATGAATATCATAAAGAAGAAACATGTGTTTACATGGAATAGTAAATCTAGTATGTAACAATTGCAAAATACTTTACTTTACTTTCGGACGGTCGGCTTCGAAAATTTCAAACCATAATGAACGGTCTGCCTTGCAGTTTTTATGAAAAGCTGGTCGTATAAAACCAAACCGGACCATATGTTTTCAACACATGTTTTTATATTGTATACATTTATGTAAATAAATTTTATTACATTTATAGTATATCGTTATCTATTAATATAATGTTAGGAATTTAGGACCATTTTAATTGGATATGAATTTGAATTAGCTTGTCTTTTGGACATTGAAAGTGTTCTAAACTTCTTGTAATTTGTCACTTTTATCTTTGTCAATTTAGCAACTTCACTTCTACGTTTCAATAGCTTACGTAGTTTTATTATATGTTTAAGGTTTTATTTTTAGAGTTATTGGATTTAAACACCCTTAACTATTGGTCATTGGCCGTTGTCACCTTCAAGTATCAATTTGGCCAATATAACTCCCAACTAAACACTTTGGTGTCCGCATCACCAAAAGTTAACCAAATCACTAACGTCGTTATGTTTTGCTGACGTGGCACGGTGACGTGTCCTATCTCTCCTTACGTGACACGATGATGGTGGCCAATGATCAATAGTTAAGGGTGTTTAAATCCAATAAGGCAATAACCCATTATCTATCTATATTTAACTAGGGTTTGACCTGTGTCACGTGATGCGACGATCGGGTTTTAGTTGGTTCATACGTCGTGTCATATTTGTGACTTCGTTACATGCGTTACGTTATTGATTATCTCTTGCACATTCTGGTGTAATATTATGTCTCGTACCTTACAACGTAACGTCGTCAAAGTAATTAAAAAAACTAACTAAAACAAAAGAATTACAAAGAAAAAAAAGTTTAAAAAGAAGAAAAAAACAAAAATATCCAGCCCTCGTGTAGATGTTCAATCATATCACGACCACTTGATCCAATATGACACTGTTAACTATGATTTTTTTTTGTACAATATAATGGTATAAATAAATTTCCACCTTTATGGTGTTTATGGATTAATTGTTTTCTTAATTCTGTCTAGTCATCAGTTTTATTAAATAGGTCGCCTACTCGGAAGTTCAATTGAAAAGATGATCGAGACATGGCGACTCCCTTTCTCGCTTTTTGTTCTTGCAGGTGATGGAAGTGTTTAATTACTTTGACACGTTACATTGCAAGGTACGAGACATTATACTACACCAGAACGTGCATGAGATAATCAATAACGTAACGCATGTAACGAAGTCACAAATATGACACGACATATGCACCAACTAAAACCCGGTCGTCGCATCACATGACACAGGTCAATTCCTAGTTAAATATAGATAAATAATGGGTTGTTGGATTTAAACACCTTCAACTATTAATCATTTGCCGCCATCACCGTGCCACGTAAGGATGAGATAGGACACGCCACCGTGCCATGTCAACAAAACATAACGTCGTTAGTGATTTGGTTAACTTTTGGTGATACGAACACCAAAGTGTTTAATTAGGAGTTATATTAGCCAAAGTGATACTTGGGAGTGACAACGACCAATGACCAATAGTTGGGAGTGTTTAAATCCAATAACCCTTATTTTTAACTACCAGTTTGAAAGCCTAAATAAGTTTGAAAAGCCCAAACCTTGAAACCAAACCGCTACTAATGGTTGGCTTTAAAATTCAACGGTTCGACTTCGGTTTTCATTTTCCAAAAACCATTATGAGCGGTATTGGTTCGCAGTTTAACCTAAAAACCGCCAAAACCAGAACGTTAACACCCCTGAGTACATGATATAATTAAAGAATAGACATCGAATATAATACAGATATACGAAATCATATAAACCATATTCTATATGATAAATCAAGGTTTTAAGGGACTATTTTTGGAGGGAAAATGTTTCTACTATAATAGGAAGTTTGGGAGATAAAACTTGTATTAAATTTTTCATTATGCATAAGTTGATGTAGCCAAATCATTAAATATTAAATATTTTATAAATACTTAAAACAATATTATAACTTATTTATAAATATTATTATTTAACTCGTGTGTAACACACGTGTATTAAACCTAATATTCTAATACAATCCACTTCCATAATCCAAAAATACAACTCATAATGAAAACATTCCCACCATAGATACATCCATGAGCTGCACAAGTCAGTTCAATTGTCTTCTTATCTAATTATAAAACACTAACCATGGAAGATCTTTTGTTGCATCTCAGTTTTGACTCAAACAAGTTGCATAAAGCAACTCCCAAAATCATATAGTGACCAAATCCAATCCAATTCGAGTTTAGTTTAAGAAGAAGCTAATGTTAGTTTAAAATACCAATAAAATTCCCTTTTTTAAGTAATTTTTTATTTGAGTACTTGTGGTTTGAACATTTACTTTATTTTCATGGAGCAAAATCAACCGAAGGAATTATTGAATGTATATGGATATCTTGATGGCAAGGTGTCTTCTCTTGGTAAATGTTACATCGCACACTGGTAAATGCTACATCGCACACGCAGCCATGTGAAAGGTTCCAAGCGTGACACAATATTTATGTTGTTGTCTTTGCCAAAGAAACTGGCTAAGTTGTTATCCTACACGCTAACAACTAACGGTTTAGCATGTAGGCTAAGAAAATCATGGTTTTGCCGATTTCTCCGGCATATACAACTATGTAATTGTAACACGTGTCAACCACCGAACCCTTCCACATGGGAAAACTACGTGGTTGTTTGTGTAAGAAAAGCCGGTTTAGCCGTTATCCTAACGATCAGATGACCATAGACACGTACGTAAATTGAAATCAATGATAATTTTTGTAAAAATAAAGACAATGACCATTTTGATAAATTTCCAATTATAATAGACCTAACTCTTTTTTAGACGCTCTTGCTAGAATGACAACAAAACTCGGGCTAAGATAACCCAAAACTTTGTTATATTAGTCTGACCGCAGGATGAGGTCTCCTGCGATCAACCTCCGACATGAGAATTAGAATGAGTTCTTTAGAGTTGATAGATATAATCGTAAGGAGATATGAAGTGAGAGAGTTCATAGTAGTTAAAGAGTAAGGATAAGAGAGTTCACGATATGCTTACAATGTTATGAAGACTCACCTTGTATACGCAAGCGTTTGAGTTCCATGGCTTTGTTTCACGGGTGCGATTTCTACATTGGGATGGTTGCTTATTGGACTTTAGTCATTGTAGGTTTATTGTAGTGAGATGCTACTAAGCTTAGAAGCTAAGAAGCTTGTGATTTGTTAAGATATCATCTCAACTTCTTTATTTACTTGTTAAAATAAAATGTGAGGTTTAACTACTAATGCTATATAACACATTGACCTTTCGCTAGAGTTCTATACACATAATCCTGAAATGAATGAGCACGTAAGAAAATTGAACCGGAACAAACAAAAGTAAAATTAATTAGCATGAGAAGACGTATTATTATATGTTACAATAATATAACCTCATGAGATTGAAGAAAATTATGTTTAACCAAATAGAAACTTAAAAGCAACCTCATCATCAACTAACCTCTTGATCATGATTCATGAAATAATAAATAAGAAAAATAGAAACAAAAACCTACGTGTGAAAACGTATTATTTGTTGGTTACCAATTTGAATTGATTAAAATTTAAAAATGAAGATTAAACAAGTGGAGTAATATGTTTCTCCCTCTCCAAAAACAACCCTGCATATCTCACTTTACGCAAAAGAATAAATAAAACACACCAAAACAACAAGTCTGCAACAAACAATTGGCATACTAAATCTCTCTATTTGGTTAATCATTTAGGTTTCTTTTGTTTTCAACACAACACATTCTTCTACTTGTTTGTTTGGTTGCCCTTTTCAGCACTTTAATGGTGACAAATCACTAAAACTATATCTTCTTCCTTTTGCATCATTTCTTGCATTTGCTTCTTCAATTCTTTCTTTTTGAGTTGTGGGTTTTTTATTTCTTTGATTATTTTGAATTGTAGGGTTTGTATTCACATTTGGGGATCTGAATTTCAGTTTATGCTTTTTCATCAGCTTTATTGACTATTTAAAGTTTCTGCCTTTTTATGTCTTTTGTTAAATTCAAATTGTGGGTATGTATGTGTTGCTTATTTTCCTTAATTTTCTAACTTCAATTTTGAATTTTGTATCTGGGTTCATTTGGAAATGTTTTTTTTATTAACTTAATAATCTTTCTTGCAGGATCATCATCTGTTTTGAACATGATTAATTATGAAATTTGTATATAGCTAGTGAGTTTCAATTATGGAAAGAGGGCTTCAACCTCCATTGGTAAGTTTTTAATTCCTCAATTTTTAATATTTTTTATGTAATTTTAGATAGTTTATCATTTTGATCCCATGATCATTTTGTTGATCTAAATGCATTAGCTGCATTGTTTAGTTTTAATTAAGTAAAGAATTAGGGAATTTGATAAGGTAGCAAAATGTATGTTGCAGGTGGATACAACAGCTTGTTTGTGTAGAGTAGATGCTGGTTTAAAAACCGTTGCTGGAGCGAAAAGATTCGTTCCAGGTTCAAAACTCTGTCTACAACCTGATATTAAACCATCAATCCACCCAGCCCGACAAAAACCGACCCGCGATAGAACTCGTAACCAATCCCCTCTCCTGCCGGGGCTGCCTGATGACCTTGCCATTGCCTGTTTAACCAGGGTTCCACGAATCGAGCACTTCAAACTACGGTTAGTTTGCAAAAGGTGGTACCGCCTCTTAGCTGGAAACTTTTTCTATTCAATTAGAAAGAACCTGCAAATGGCTGAAGAATGGGTTTACGTTATGAAACGAGACAAAAACCGAAAGATGACGTGGCATGGGTTCGACCCAATGAACCATCTCTGGCAACCGCTGCCACCCCTTCCCAAAGAATACTCGGAAGCCTTAGGGTTCGGGTGTGCGGTCTTGAGTGGGTGTCACTTATATCTATTTGGTGGTAAAGATCGTATAAAGGGTTCAATGAGACGAGTGGTGTATTACAGTGCCCGGACCAATAAATGGCACCGGGCACCTGATATGCTTAGGAGAAGACATTTTTTCGGATCATGTGTTATAAACAACTGTTTGTATGTAGCGGGTGGTGAGAATGAAGGCGCCCAACGGTCCCTCAGGTCAGTGGAGGTTTATGACCCGAGTAAGAACCGTTGGCGTTTTGTTTCTGATATGAGCACTTCCATGGTGCCGTTTATAGGGGTGGTTTATGGAGGAAAGTGGTTCTTGAAGGGGCTCGGGCCACATAGACAAGTCATTAGTGAAATGTACCAACCGGAGACAGACGAGTGGACCCCGGTTAATGACGGGATGGTTTCAGGTTGGAGAAACCCGAGCACTTGTGTAAAGGGGAAACTTTACGCATTGGAGTGTAAAGATGGGTGTAAATTTAGGGTTTATGACGAGGAAACAGGTTCTTGGAGTAAGCGTATTGATAGCAAGATGCATATGGGGAACTCGAAGGGTTTCGAGGCTGCAGCATTGGTACCGTTAAACGGGAAACTTTGTATTATAAGAAACAACATGAGTATATCGTTGGTGAATGTTGGGAAAGACGGTGAAGCCGAGCATTTGTGGGAAAGCGTGGGCGGAAAAGGGCAGTTGAAGAGTTTGGTGTCGAACCTGTGGTCCAGCCTAGCGGGACGGAACCACCTTAAGAGTCATATTGTTCATTGTCAAGTGCTTCAAGCATGAGGTTAGAGGTCAACAATATTGGTGTAGGTTATGTAGATGTTTGAAGTCATATACACAAAGTTTGAGTGTTTTTGGTTGTTTTGATTAAAAAGAAGTTATTCAAAACCGGTTTTAAAGTGAAACCAAGGCTGGTCCAAACTGATTTGAGTATTTGGAGGAACCAAACCCTATACGAATCGGTTCGAGTCAGGGTGCGTTTAGGCCTGGATTGTTTATAGCCTAAGCTGAGCGTAGCCGGCTTCGTTTGTTTTAATGAGCTGTTTGTTTTAATGAGCTACAACTGTGGGCTTGGGCTTGATTCGTTTATGAAATGAGTTAGAGCCTAATTGTTTATTTAAAAAAAACTATTTGTTTTTTTTACACATTATGGTTATTTATTTAAAAACAAAAGGTACATTTTTTATGTGTTATGTCTTAACTCGTTGGAACATCTTTTCGAACCTTTCATAAACCTCATTCGGATTGACCTACCCTCACCCTAAAAAAGCCTTTAAAAAGCCCATCCCAAGTCCCCACTTAGACAGATATGAAATCGAGCAAGTTGTAAGCGGGTATGAGGCCGTATATGAGATTAAATTTTTTTTTATCACGGGGATGGGTCTAAAAAGCATCCAAAGAGGTGCAAGATGAGCGGCTTGTAAAGTGTACGAGTTTTGTTGAGTAGATCAAAATAAAAAATATTGAATATGATGTAAAAATATAAATAAAAATAAATAATAAAGGTACCAAGATACATATATGTAACAACTAAACTGTTTGAAAACTTGAAAATCTAAAAGAGGGCTTTTAGTGTCACATGGCATGCAATGGAGTCATTGATGACATCATTTTCCCGCCAATAATATATTACATATTTAATCCTCCTACTATTACACAACATACAACCATCATATACGTAGTAATATATTTACCTATCAGTTACAAAATAATTACCATATTAGTATTATATTTCTCAATCAATTACAAAAATAAGTACCATATTCTTACAAAAGTAAAAATATTAATTATCAAAATATATATAAATAATATTCTAAAGCATTGATTTTGTATAAAATTCTATTTAAACATTATTTTTGTCTACTAAATTAGTTTATCGATCTCTTATCTTCATACCAAAGCTCATGGCTTGTATCAGTACAAGTTGTCATCCATTTGTATGATTTTAATCCGATTTTTATGCTTGTGAATCCGTAATTTGTCTTATAATTTTTCTTATATAGGTTTTGTTTTTGTTGGTGTTAGAGAACGTGCCCAAGATGGTAATAAATTATACTGTAATGCTTTCTCGTCATATGATTTTTTGTTTATTATGCTCGATAATAATAAATATTTTTAGTTATTCAACTCGTGTAACACATGGGGTATAATCTAGTATGTATATAAATGAGTATTTATAACAAACAGAGTCACATATATGTAATGACAAACTTACACATGTATATAGTAAATCACGTCAAAATAGTGTTTTTGTATGTGTAACAACAATGTTACGTATATGTAACAATAACTCTCGTCGTGTTTTCGTTGTTCTTCCTTACATAATAACAAACTTACCTTGCGATACCCCTCAAATTTTGTTGTGAAGTGCAATTTTTACCAGTTTACGTATTTGGATACCCTTTTTTGTTACTGTTTTAAGTATTGGGATACTTCTGAACGAAATTAAAATACCCTTTAAAAAATTTCTTTTAGGATATCCTTAAATTTTGTTCAAGATCCGTCACTGTTTGGTGGATGTGAATTATTAGCAGCACTAGATGTTGCTATGTTTGTAGTTGAGTTGTTAATAACGAATGAACGTTGGTGACATTGTTGTCTAGAAAATAAATATCCAACAAATCTTGTCTGCCTGTTGGTTGGTCGCAATCTAAATATGCCATTGCTCAACCAAAATCATCACCTAACAACAAACCAACATCTAACTTGTTCATGCACACTTTCATGTTCCAACCCTTTGTACACTTTCACTTGTTTCAAACATTACTAAATTCGGATTGAAGTAAAGAAAGGTGTATATGAATCATCATTAAAAAAGTGAGAACCAAAGGGTTATCGTCTAACGGTATAATGGTGCATAATAAACCGCCTCTCCTCAAGTGATTAATGATTCAGTCCTATGGTACACACATGTAGATTTATAAGTAAACTTAGAGGGTGTCCGAGTTAAGACATTCTAAAAGAAGAAAGAAAGAACTAATAATCAAGCAGATGTGCATGTCTGGTTACTTTAAAAGTCAAAAGATAGTATTGACATATATTTGAAAAATAAATCGTTAATGACCTTTATTATTCTCAAGTTTGACGATGAAAGAGTGATGTGGGTGGTGGGTAACACCGCCGCCACCCCCTCAGGTAGTGAGATCTAGTTTAAGCTAGAGATCGTAACGGACATGAGTAAGGAGGGTATCATACCATCCACCCTTTTCTAACAAAATCGTTTGTCCAACTCCCAAATATTCTCATAATCTCTATCATTTTATATATGTCTTGGTGTTAAGATTCATACACATGAAGTTTTAATTCAAGTTCCAATAAACTTTGTATTAAAAGTCAAAGCCACTTTAGTGAATGCAAGCTACTTATCACCAAGTGGCTGCTTTGAATATTAATCGGTTACTTATTCATGAGCACATACATCTCACAACTTGGTTACTTCAAACCTTATTTTCCATTTTTCTCATTTCATATTTAAATACTTATATTTATAACCATCTCATTTTGCTGTTTTGCTATCAAGGTACCAACAAAAAGACCATCTAAGTAAGATAAACACACACACAAAAGCTCCCAAATTCATCCCAAAAATGACACAATCTAAGATATGGATCACATATAAAAAGATAAATATATCTCCATAGATTGTAACCAAGTGTTCAACAGCCTCAATAACATCAAGTAACAAACATAACATCATAATGTAAAACAACAACCACTTCACTTTGTGGCCAGAAACATTTTCAATACTCGAATCAACCATCATTCGATCACAAAGACGTAGGTAACTTTATCACCGCCTCCACGAGTTTTATATAAATAAACACAAATGACATATAATTATATAAATAACTACCTAAAACATACAACAAAAAAACACAATGCAGATTTGCAGGCTCTTTCTAACCTCATATGATCACAAAAATGAAACTTTAATCATCCGATTCGCTCTTTTTTGCTGATTTTTCCGCATTCGTCTCCTCTAACAACTTCCCCGCCTCATCATCCACTTGTGCAGCCTTTTTCTCTGCTTCTTTAGCCTTAAGTGCCTGTAACTTAGCATGATTATAATAACCAACGCCCAAAAAAGCAATCCCATAACCAAAAAGATTAATCGGCGTCACAGTATCCTTAATCACAGACCAAGAAAACGCGATCAACAACCAATCTTTAACCACCCCTGCAACATTCATTGTCAAAGCAGAAGTCTTCCCAACAAGCAAAAACACCGCAAGATTCAACGCAAACGCACACAACGAATTCGTCCCAAAGATAAAGTAATCAAAATGAAAACTTGAAGTATCCCTCAACTTTGGATACTCAACAATCATCCAAGGAAGCGAAAGAAACGCGAAACAACACGGAGCAACATAATAAAGAGAAGTAATTGGATTAAATGTTATCCCTTTAGAAGTTAACAAGATCTGAATCAAAACCAATCTAGTTGCTTCAAAACAAACAGCACCAAGCTGTAACATAACACCCCAAGTATTAAACTTAGCTTCACCATAAGCCGCAATGGCTACACCGAACGAAATCGATAACATATTAGTCATGGTATCAGTTTTAAAACCTTCTTTTTTAAACAAAACACCAATTGAGTAAACAGCAACAGGCATAAGGGCTTTAAGCATTTGAATAAAGGAAACAGAGAGATAAATATACGCTGAATTTGAAAGCCATAAGCTGAGAGAATAAAGCAAACCGATTGGAACAACAGATTTGAGGTAAATATCGCGAGTCATTTGAACAGGTTCGACGAGTTTAAGGATGTTGATGAGAATGTAAGCAAGTGAAGAACAAAAAGCCATGTGGATCATGGTGAGTGAAATTGGAAAAGGCCAATTGTACATGTGGTGATCGAGGATGTATTTGTTGAAGACGATGACAGTGAAGCTGAGGAAGATCCATATGGCGACGTAGGTGTATGAAAGGATGATTTTTTTCAATACACCTTCGGATAAAGTGCCCCCTTTCCCCATTGTTGATGGATCGAATTGGATGTCAAGAATTGGGGGAAGGGATTAGGGATTTATAGAGATCTGGTTTTGGTTTGATTTGATTTGATTTGAATTGAATTGAATTGAATTGAGTGAAGACAACGTTGAAGATGATGGGTTTCAACGAGGTAGGTAATTGTTAACAAGTCTTTGGAGTGTTGGATGGGTGACATGTGAACTAAACTAAATCATATAAATAAAACCGGACAAGCGTAAACGTAATCAGAATCCATACCGTTAATACCACTGATTAGTAAGATGTAGTCTTAATCCTTATATAATATAGCAAAACATAAAAATCCTATGTGGCATGTTTTCATAGTTTTTAGCTTATGTGGCATTATTTGAGAGATTATCTCATAATAATGATTTTTCTATTTAAAATATGTATATGGAATTTATTTTAATAAAACTAATTACATTTTTGGTCCCCTAATATTTTGGAAAATTCTGAAAAATTTAAGAGTATTTA
>JAOYNQ010000033.1:5092473-5112306 GCA_026259685.1 Tagetes patula
ATACGACTCATATTTAATCCAATACGAGTCATATGTTGGATCAATACGACCCATATTCAATCTAATATGAGTCATATGCTGGATCAATACGACCCATATTCAATGTAATACGAGTTATATAGGGCAATACGACCCATATTCAATATAATACGAGTCATATTGATCAATACGAGTCGTATTAACTGTAATGATTGAGTGTCTGGTTAACCCATCAGGATGTCCGACAAGACACCCCATAATTTTTCCATCATCTAAAATCAAATATTTTGTATTAAAAGTTGCAACCCGGTCACTTCAGTTCAGTCAGGCATTTACACAAACACCTGATCGGCACTCTTATTCCTATGCTTCAATGGCGAATAAATTCATCAAATCTCCAACCAACTTCACCAAATCATACACAAATCCTTACAACCCACCCTCTCTTTTACGATTCATGACAACAAGCAAACGAGTTCAAGACCGAAGCCAACAAAAACGAGTCCACGCACTTGAAATCGCTGTCGAAAAGCACAAAATCGCCTCCAAAATCTTGTTCTTATTGGAACTATTAAAGCATGAACCCGAACAAGTCATCCCCATTAGGTCTCTTGATCAACACAGGCGCCAACTCAATCTCCCAAAACCCCACAAGATATCAGATTTCATCCGCAAGTCGCCGAAGTTGTTTGAAATGTATAAAGATCATAGAGGTACAACTTGGGTAGGGTTAACGACACAAGGTGAAGAATTGATTGCAGAAGAAGAAAGATTAATAGCTGAGAATGATGAAAAAGCTTTGGAGCATGTCACAAGGTTGTTGATGATGTCAATTACTAAGATTTTACCTTTGGATAAAATTGCACATTTTAGAAGGGATTTAGGGTTGCCATATGATTTTAGGAAAAATTGGGTGCATAAGTTTCCAGATTGTTTTAGGGTTTTTAAAAATGAGGATGATGTTGAGTTTTTAAAGCTTGTTTCTTGGAAACCATCATGGTCTGTTACTGAATTGGAAAAGAAGGTTACGGGGATCACGGAAGCGGAAAATCATGTTCCGGGCGTGCTTTCGTTGCCATTTCCGATGAAGTTTCCACCTGATTATAAGAAGGTGTATAGATATGGTGGGCAGATTGAAAATTTTCAAAAAAGGGAGTATCTTTCTCCTTATGCAGATGCTAAAGAGCTCAAGGCGGGGTCGGTTGAGTTTGATAAGCGAGCAATCGCTGTAATGCATGAGGTGTTAAGTTTTATGAACGAGAAACGATTGGTTACTGATCATTTGACTCATTTTAGGAGGGAATTTGTGATGCCTCAAAAGCTGATGAGGATATTGTTGAAGCATTTTGGGATCTTTTATGTTTCCGAGAGAGGGAAAAGGTTTAGTGTGTTCTTGACTGAAGCTTACGATGGATGTGAGTTGATTGAGAAGTGCCCGTTGGTTGTTTGGAAGGAGAAGGTTGTTAGTCTTACTGGTTATAGAGGGAGGAAGAAAAAGATTTTGACTTTTGATGATTTAGATGGTTTAAATGACGTTGATTTGTTTGAGAGTGAGTCTGAGGATGAAAACACTATTCGGATTGATCGTGAAGAAGAGGATACTTTGAGTGACGTTGAAGATGAGTTTATTCCGCAGTTCTCTGAGATGGACGTTGGAGAAGTTCAGAAAGCTTATAAAGATATGTAAACATCAGGAGGTTATAAATCTTGTGTTTTTTTGCACTTTTATTTATCATAATTTTAACATACTTGTTACTTTGTTAGCTTACCTTTTACTTTTTTTGGATCATAACTAGTTCATCATTGTATTGCACACTTGAAATAATTAGAGTTTGATAGTAAAGGATAGTTACTTGTTTAGTATTAGTATCGCCTGCTATTTGGTTTCTTGTTATAGAGAAATTATAGTTCTTGTAAAAATACAAAAGCGAAATCTAATATGAATGTTCTATCATGTTTGATGGTTCATCAACTTTTGCTAGAAATATTACATGCTACTTAAAATCAATTTTGATAACTACTTGTAAGGCTGACTGTAATAAAGACATGATAACAGATAATCAGTCTTTTTTTTGCCATGTTATTGATACTAGGGGTGTGAATCGTGGTTGGTTGGTAGGTTCAGTTGTCGAACCAAACACGACCCACATTTATGTGTGTAAAAACCACCAACCCTAACCCTGAGGCACTTAAATCTGTGTTAACCTGAATGACCCGTTTAACCCATTTATCTAAACTAGTCAAATTGGTTGACGGGTTGGCAGTTTGCATTCAAGTCTTAAACCGGTTGGTGGGTTAAGTGGAAGTAGCATAGAAAGCTTGCACATAAGATCACTTCTTCTATTGCCTGATCTTGGATATTTGGATCTTAACTATAAATATCGATAAGAATTTCTAGATAAATTTTTAGGGGGGACGAAGTGGTGCTGGAGATAAGCAACCACCTCACCATCATACGATCATGCTACACCAGGTGGGATGGTTTGCCACGACTCTCTCGCAACCATCCCCGCCTCTCATGACCAGTGCTGATGATCTTCTCCAATGTTTTGAAAACCGGACCGGACACCGAACCGTAATTCTAATTTTATTGGTCGGACCGGTCGGTCCGGGGTCGGACCGGGGTTTGACGAAATATACATTTATCAAAATAATACCATAAGAATTCTAATTTAAACACAACTTAAGTTCAATAATATTAAGTTATAACAAAAAAGTCATAAATCAAACAGATTTTAACATCAAGAACCACAAAAAAATTACAATTTAAACAAATTTTAACACCAAAATAAAACCAAATTATCATCATCATAAGTTATAAGTTCAAATGTCACGCCACGTATTCAATTTTTAATCATTAAGTAAAACTAATTCATCATCTTCATCACTTAGAACATCAACATATTGAGTTTCATCACCTAAAACACAGAAAATTATAGATATAAACATAAAATCCAAGAAAAACGGTTCGATAGCGGTTCAAAACGGTCCGGTTCGAGCGGTTCGCAACGGTTCACAAACACCTATCAGACCGTGACCTATCGAACCGTGATTCTCAAAAAACACGGTCCAACCGTGGTCTGACCGGTCGAACCGGCCGGTTTAACTTTCTTCTTGTATGCAGGAGCTCTAATCTTCCTCCCATGTTGTTGTCACCATGGCTGGACATGACATTTATTGTGTGAGAGACTTGAAAATTCGTTAATAGCTTAAAGTTTTTTTTATACATATTGAGTTCGCCCCTAAAATATTTATATTAAAAAAATCCGTTCCCATGTCTAGCTCATTCGATTAAGCCTAACATTTTGTCTTAGTTTGTAGTTTGAAAATGCCTACTTTCATAAGTTCCCAATTTTTATAAAGCTTAGGTGGCATAAATTTTGGTTGTTTTAAATTTTTTTTATTTGTAACCCATCTTCTAATTTTCATAGAAAATTCAAGAGTGGTTATTTATTTATCCTTAAATTTTGTTCAACATTTTTTGAGTCTTGCATAACCTTCATATCATTCTTAAAGTGATCTAGGATTTTTCATCTTATGTCTTTGAAATTTTGCCCAGCGAGTGAAAGTTTGACGCACGGTTGTTTCGTTACATTAAGTTTGGTGTTTGTTTGACATTATGTTCCGTTTTGAATTGCACTTTATATAGTCAATACACAGGTTGACGTGATATCCCATGGATCCTGCTTCCTGGTTCAACTCGATTTGTATCATCGACCGTAGGACTTATGTTAATTTTGTTGAACCTTGTTTAGATCACCTAGGTTGGACTTGAGTTTGTGAGAGATAGATTAAAGTATGAACATATGACTATTTTGAATTGACATATGACTCACGTTTTAATATTTTTATAGTTAATATGTAAATTATGTTTATATGTGATTGTATACACATCAATATGGTACCTAAAAGGCGAGGGTGTGAAGATCATGTGGTTTGCTTACTACAAATTTGTGAATAAAATGGCGATGTTTGTGTTGTGGTTCAATGAAACAGCTATCCACATGCTGTTAACAACAGAACTAAAATGTGGTCACAGGACGAGCATATGGAGACACCACGGCCCGCCCCAAAGCATAGGTTTGTAACACAAAGAATCCAACAGGCTGTCGTTAAAAAAATTTAACACTGTTAAGTTTTTTCGATTTCAAGACCGATGTTATAGGATTTTGATCGGAAGGAGAATACTAGTCGATTGATGTAATAGTTATCTTGCAACAACGCTCCGAACAACACAATTTTTACTTCCGATTAAAGCACCATTAGGTTTAAACACCCGATTGAAGCACATTTTTGTTGTTAGGAGCGCCATTACGAGGTAATTTTTACATCAATCGACTCGTATTCTCCTTCCAACAAAAGCCTAAAGCAACGGTCTTGACTTCGAAAAAAACTTAATGGTGTTAAAATTTTTTTAACGACAGCATGTTGGTTGCCTAAGTGATAAAAGTTGACACTGTTGTGATGCCAATTCGATAGTTGGGACCGGTTGAAACCACAATGTGAAAGTTGGGACCGTTTAAAACCAATGTACCTTTTATTTTTACATGATTTGTTATTTTAGCTATAAAATCTCGCCAACGCTTCG
Organism: Tagetes patula; assembly: GCA_026259685.1. Classification (NCBI taxonomy): domain Eukaryota; kingdom Viridiplantae; phylum Streptophyta; class Magnoliopsida; order Asterales; family Asteraceae; genus Tagetes; species Tagetes patula. The sequence goes on from JAOYNQ010000033.1 coordinate 5,097,041, forward strand.
TAGCATAGTCACTGGTCAGAGAAGCTATACAATGACAATAACATGGTTCAGGTCACGTTTACGTTCGTTACTGAGGCCTCCATTTAACCTAGGGAGAACTATGTTAACTTATTGTAATCTATATGATTAAACATGTAATTGATAATAATAAAGGATTGAACTTGCAATTCGACCTTACCGTAAGGACTATCCAGATAATTAGCTTTAAAATAAATTTTGAGTAAATTACATTTTTTATCCCGTATGTGTTATCTAAATTTCACTTTTGTCTTTTAACTTGAAAACTACAAAGTTATTTTGTTGTGGCTAAAAATTATGGCCCAGAATCCTCCTGGATCCCGGATAGGTTAAAAATCCTAAAGTTACTAATAGATCTAATCTATCTATATTCTCTTTGACTTAAACTCACAGGTAACAACTTTAGATTAAGTCTTTATTGAAAAGCCGTATTTGTGGTTATTGGAAACTTGTTAAAAAGATCTACAATGATCAAGATTGAGGGAGTCTAAGCTTGCGGATTAGTCAGGATAGTTTGTTATTTATTTTTATTATATAAAGAGGTTGAATGAATGATTAGGAACACACAACATTCTCACATTGCAACTACTGTAACACTTAGCATCGTTCTAATCAACTCTCGAGTTGCACTTTCACATTCATCTATAATATTTCTGGAGGCACCCAGGCAAGTGACGTTTAGTCACCTTGAGGTTTCATGCCTGAAATCCTCAGGTGATCGATGATGGTGGTTATGAGTTGAAGATGTGTCGGTGGTGTGGTGGATTGAAGATGCGACAATGATGGTGGTGATAGCCGAAGATAGCGGTGATTTACTGATTTTAGAGAGATAAAGAGTGCATAAGTCTTAGAGAAGAGAGAGTAGAGTCGGGTGGGCGTTGGAAGGGATGAATTTGGTTTTTATTTTTTTTTATTTTTTTAGTTTTAAATTACATACTAGACAAAAAGAGAAATTTTGATTGCACTTAAAGAAAAAAAATCTAATTTACTTGTAAATTTTCCAATGTGCATTTTTCGAAAATATCTTTATATGAACATTTAAGGACGAAGCGTGTGTTGTGGGTAAGAGGTGGTGGGTTGGGTGTGTCCAGCATGGTTCACCGTCGCAAACCCATTGGGTTCGGAATGGAGATGGTTCAGAATGGTGGTGAACCCAATGACCCTAAATCTTGGTGAACATTCACAAGTGGGAAGAATAGTCGTTATTTTTTGTTCAATTGCTAGTTCTACAGGATTCTTTTATGGGGTGATGGGGTTGAATAATTAATTAGCAAAAGTGTTTTTTTTTTTCAAATTAAAATGTTATTGGTTCAATGAGTTTCCCTTGATCTTTCCAAAGTTTTTTCATGAATTTGGTACACAAATATTTATTCTAGGCTTTTCACTCAACATCAAACTTTTGTATTATGACAGACGTCTAGTATATTTTCTACAACTTTTTGCCTGAACTATCGACCAATTGTTTTCCTTTAATTTCTTCTAATTAAAATGTTATTGGTTCAATGAGTTTGCCTTGATCTTTTTCAAAGTTTTGATTCCATGAATATGGTACACAAATTTTTATTCTAGGTTTTTCACTCGCCATCACTTTTGCATTGTGACATGACGTCTAGTATATTTTCGAACATCATTTTGCTTGAACTATCGACCGGTTGTTTCCTGTCCGTGACAAACCTCATTGGCATTGTGTTTTTGTTCAAGTGCAATCGAAGTTTCACCTTTTGTCCTTTAACTATATTTACTACAACGAGCATCCTTTATATAAAAGTTCCTACACTTTTTGTCCTTTACACTAATGGACGATAAATTTTCCAGTTAGTTGTGTGTAAAATGCTAAAATTACACCCTTACTAAAATCTATAAAATTAGTATGTTTTTTAAAACTAAAAAAGAATAGAATGATTTTTTAAATAAAAATGGTCGTGGTTGTTCTGCGGGATGCTAATGATGCGTGGAGTTAGGGTGATAGTGACGAGCAGAATTTCAAAACTGGCCAGGTCAAAGCTCAAATTCATGCTAGTAGCGACATGATTGACATTAGACACTTTCCATGGAACGGATGAGTGCCAAAAAGTTAATGTTTTCAATTGGCAAGCGGATCTTGATAGGCTTCAGACATGTGACTCTTTGGTGAAAAGAAACATTGTTGTTTCAAGCCTCTGTTTGCTTTGTGGGTCTTATGAGGAGTCAGTGGTGGATCCTGAACTCTTATAGCACGGAGCTGAAAGTCACGGGCGGGCTCAATATATATAAAATTAAAGTATCAGGGTAAAAATCGGAACTTCTGACAAGAAAATGCGCAGGGGCTGGCGCCCATCCCGGCCCTTAAAGGATGCGCCTATGTGAGGAGTCTATTAAGCATGTGTTCACCTCATGTTCTCTCGCTATGAATGTTTGGATGCGGATCAGTTTTCGATGTAGAATTGAGCCTATTTTCGCTTTTTCCTTTCGGAACTTGTTGTAAATTCCTTATGTTGTTAGTGGGGATGCTGATTTTAAGAAGGCGTTGACGTTCTCTTTTTGGCGACGCTTGGAGTATTTGGAAGCACAAAAATAAGGTTTTGTTTGATGCTATTACTCCTTTAGCAAATAGAGTTTTTTGTGACTTTATGGCTTTGTGATCCCGACTAAGTTTTAAGTTGTCTTTTGTTTTTGTTTCTTGTTCTTAGTTTAGTTTTTCTTATATTCTTAAGGTTTTAGCTACTTGTTATATCTCATTTTTTAATATTAAGTATTACCTTCGTTAAAAAAAACCTTAAAATGATAATACCCTTATTGATAGATAAAATAATTAACGATATAATAAATAAAGTGTCCTGTTAACCTACTCAAAGATCTAAAATCCTTAAATTCCATTGACGATTCTTACTATGACTAGTAATCGCTAGAGAATGTCTAATTATTAAGCTATTATATAACTAACTTCATTTTCAATTCTTCTTCATTCATGTGAAATTATTAATGAATAACATATTGTGCACAAGAAGTTGACACCCATACACACTCATCTTACTCAACGAAGTCTACAATGAATGCCCCCATTTAATAAATTCATCTCCCATTCATTTCATACACATAATAATCTCTTTCTTTCTTTCATTCAATTAACATAAACATAAACATAAACACAATCATCAACATCATCATCATCACCTTCTTCCCTTTCCCAAATCCCTAATCCCCCAACACCATCACAAAACCCTCAAATCCATTTCACAAATGCACAAATTTCATCAATGGAGACCGCCATTAAACCTCTGAGAAAAAAAACATGGTTTCTCCCACTCATCTTATCTCTCCTCACCTCCTCAATCCTCATCGCATTCACTCTGTTTTTCACTTCATCTTCAAAAAACCCTTTTCATCAAACTCCATCAAAATCAACACTTCATCAACAAACCCCTGTTTTTGTCGAATCTAAGCTCAACATCTCACCCACTAAACCTGCTTTAACAATACCCAAACTTGCTTACTTGATCTCTGGTTCTAGTGGCGATGTTGAGTCGTTGAAACGGACATTGAAGGCATTGTATCATCCGTTGAACCAGTATGTTGTGCATTTGGACCTTGAATCACCTGCTCAAGAGCGATTGGAGCTTGTTGAGTTTGTCAACAGTGAACCTGTGTTTCGTGAAGTGGGGAATGTAAGGTTGGTTGCTAGGTCTAATTTGGTCACTTATAGAGGACCTACGATGGTTACTAATACGCTTCATGCTGCTGCTATTTTGTTGAAGGAAGGTGGTGATTGGGATTGGTTTATCAATTTGAGTGCCTCTGATTATCCTTTAGTCACACAAGATGGTACGTCATGTGTTTCTTCATTTAGGCATTTCGTCGAACACCTGTCGTGCATTGTTTGTTTGGCTAAATGTGTCAAATTACCTAACTTTGTGTTGTAATTGTTGTCATGTTTATTGTTGAAAGTTAAAGGTTTGCATTGACCATTGAGTCAAGTAGGAAACACCTATTGTGAGGAGTGATTAGTGATGTAGTCTTTCCCCATTTGGTGCCCATTTCCTGCGTCGATGTTAGTTGTTGTATGTTGTGCCTGACCGGTTGAGTCTCTTGAACATGTGGTTGTGGGTTGGAGCTACAAAAGGCGATAGTCTGTTGTAGCGCACAAAGGCTGATTCGCTTTGCAAGGGTTCAGGGGGACGTGGCTAAGAAAATGTTGGAGGTTCAAATCTTGCAGAGTGCAGATCCTGGTCCTGTTGTTTTTATCCTTGAAAATCTAAGAATTGTTGTTTATATAAGGTTTTTTTGAGCTGGGAGTATTAGTGAGTGCAGTTATCCTTTTGGGGTTTAGAGAAAAGGTTTGCCTTTATCTCATCGCCACCGCTCTGAACGTTGCTCTTTAGGGGGATTTTATTGGATATGTTAGTTAGTTTGTTTAATGTTTAGTGATGTAATCAATAATAACTTGTTTTTTCAAAACATTTTGAATTTTGAGTTAATTTGTAATAATTTTGAATTAGAAAGAGGAACTATCTTTCTACATTGCAGGTGAATCAAGAAACATGCATACACGATTCATGTCCCATACTCATGGTCTAACTCAACACCCTTTGTTATATATCTTTGACAGATCTGCTTCATACGTTTTCAACTGTTCCTCGGGACCTAAATTTTATCGAGCACACTAGTGACATTGGGTGGAAAGAGTATGTGCATCTTTCCACTCTTTTCACGTAAATATCAGCACGTCTCATATCGTTGACCATAGTTTTATTTATCCTCTTTCTTGGCTGGTTATAGGTACCAAAGAGCCAAACCTGTTATAATCGACCCAGGGCTGTATAGTCTTAAAAAATCCGATGTTTTTTGGGTCTCCCAGAAAAGAAGTGTCCCTACTGCTTACAAGCTCTTCACAGGTAATTTGTTTCCTTTATTATTGTTATGGTTTGTAAGCTTTTAACTTCATGAACTTATATAAATATTTTACTAACTGCGTGGATTTTGAATAACTTACACACGATCTAAATTATGAATAATTTGTTTGTAGGTTCTGCTTGGATGATGCTTTCACGACCCTTTATAGAATATTGCATATGGGGATGGGATAACCTTCCAAGAGTTGTCCTCATGTACTATGCCAATTTTCTTTCGTCTCCCGAAGGGTATTTCCATACAGTAATATGCAACGCTGAGGAGTTCAAAAACACAACCGTGAATCATGACCTTCATTTCATATCTTGGGATAACCCACCGAAACAACACCCGCATTTTCTCTCCATTGATGATTATGAAAGAATGGTTGAAAGCCATGCTCCATTTGCTAGAAAATTCGGTTCAGATAAGGAATTACTTGACAAGATTGACGTTGAACTTCTGGGGCGTGAACCTGATGGTTTTGTGACAAGTAATTCCCTTCTCTCTATTAGTAGTATTCTTATTATTGTTCTTATTGATTATGATGGTGGGTGAGTACTAGCGGGACTGGGTGATTGCAGCGTGGCCAAGAACCGCGGCCCCTCCATTTTTATTGAGTTTTGTTGACAATTTCTTTTAAATGGGCATGATTGCCGTAATTTTTTATAACTTAGTATTCATAACTAATTTTACAATTTCTTTAATAAGTTCTAAATAATGATCCTTTATGAAATTCCGAATATACTGTTGTGTCGTACTATATTTACCTACGCATTGGTGTAAAATTCTTTCAAAATGGAGTTGATCAAAGCATAAACTTACAACCGTGAAAGCCGCTTCCAGGTTTTATTTTTTTACATTTTTTTGTTTTCATCTTACAACTTTGTAAGTATGAGTCTTATAAAAATCTGAATTTGACGTTTTGACGTGTATATTGTTGTAAATTGTATTCGAAACCATGAACTCTAATGTACATGTTGTCGAAACTGAGTCTTTAGAATTTCAAAATCTTGCCATAGTGTGCGACTTCACCCGCTAGTTATGTTTATAGTTAATATTTTGATATAAAATCTAAGGTGACCTTTTCCACGTTTGACCCAAAAAGTCAAATTGTCCTTCTGTCACAAGGCTTATGTTTAAAGGTTATAAGGTTCTCTTTACACAATCACACAGGCAATTGGTTTGATAGAAGCGGTACAAACAAAACCATAGCTGAAAGCATAGTTAGGAATGCAACGGAACTAAAACCAGGACCTGGAGCCGAGAGGATCAAGACCCTCATTGGCGGTATGTTGTCTGACAAAGATTTTCACATGAAGCATTGTATCTGATTATTATTTTAATGCGCACATTCTCCACCATTTCTTGTATCATTTTGTGGGTCGGGTCTCACGAGTGGGACTCGTGGTGATTATAAAGATTGGAGGAAAATGATTGATCATGTGTAACTTGTAAGTATGCAACAACCACCATGGGGGTGTGTTAAACTGATGTATTCTGTCCAAGATTAAGTTTTTCTTGGAATATATCACTATAAAGATATGAGATTTATATAAATGATGGTTTAGTTTAGAACATGCAAATAATATGCTTGGATGAGATCTAATTAGTGACAGGATCTTGGGTTTACGCCAACTTCTGTTGCCTCGGCGTTTTTGCAGCTAGCGGACATGGGTTTCTCAGGTTGAGACGTTGAGTTGACGTCAAGTCTATATTTTCCAATGAAATCTTAGAGCAGGGTAAAGGATCAAATGGTGTAAGTTGCAAAGCAACAGTTTTAAAACACTGACCATTAAATAGTTTTGTCTCACATATTAAGGTCGTAAATCGAGGCTATGAGTCTAACGAGTTAGACGCACAAGTGTAATGAGAGGTGTACTTGTGTGATGGAGAATTATCATAAATCATAATAACAATGAGTTAAACTGTACTTATTATGTGTTTTTGAACGAGTGAGGTTAGATGACGATGATAAATGATACGATCACAACAACTGACAAGGTAGAATGGTTAGGTGACAAAGAAACTAGAACAGAATTAGAATGATTAAGTGACAAAAAAACTAGAAATTAGAAAGACAGCTATATAATTATACTGAACATATTGATAATAACACTATTATTATACACGTATACCAAATACATAGTCAATGCTTTTACATTTTACTTCCTCATTTAACGTAATAAAACATATATATCTTTGAAAAAATATAGTAATAAAGATTCATTGTAATAAACTAAATATAATAATAAAGACTCAAAATAAATAAATCGTTTGTAAGTTCGTATGTTATACTCCGTAGATGTGATGAATTTTTTTTTATTAAACAACATTGTAAGACCCTGCTTTGAAGTTCGGATTATATGTGTTATTTTAGTTGGGTTCGCTTATTCATTTTCTAGTCGAGACCGCACCTCCAACCCTCACAGAAGGACACCCACTTACTTAACTTGAAAGGCTGAAACTTCTTTTTTTTTTTTTTTTTTTTTTTTTTTTGTCTCAGATTCACTTGAACGTAAGACGTTTTTTTGTGTAAAGTCGTGAACCACTTTAACTACGGATCATTGGTTCGCGAAGGTGATAGTTAAGAAAAAAAAAGTGGTTTGGGTTTGTTTGTGTTAGTTAAAGCAGGTAGCAAGCATCTCCAATATCCTAAGAAACATCTTCTCACTCATTCACTTCACTCACTCAGATCCAATCTTCCTTAACATCTTCTTCTTCTTCATCAATCAAACCCTAATAATTACCTTCTTCAATGGCAAATGCTTGGAAGAAATACCGATCCACCAAAATCACATCCCCCAAAACTCTCTTCCTCTTCATCTCCACTTCCTTCATCCTCCTCACCTTCTTCTACCTCTGCTCAAACACATCAAACCCTAACCCCAACCCCAACATCAAAACCCTAATCAATTCCCCAATCCAACCATTCAACTGCTACAACTCACCTCAATCCCACCCAATCATCGCTAACCAAGTCGAAGGTGTCAAATACCCATTCATCTATTCCCTATCCGATTTCGGAACCCTACCCGATAAGCCCCACAAGAACATTGTTCGGATCCTCAAAGGGAAGCTGTTCAGGCGACCTGATATATCTGTTACGGTGCAGGACATACTGGAGAAGATGAAGAGTGAGGGTCAAACAGGTGTTTTTGTTGATGTTGGAGCAAATGTAGGTATGGCGACGTTTGCTGCTGCTGTCATGGGGTTTAGGGTTTTTGCGTTTGAACCTGTGCTTGAGAATTTGCAGAGTATTTGTAATGGTGTTTATTTTAATCGAGTTGGGGATTTGGTTCATGTGTTTGAAGCTGCTACTTCTGATCGGATCGGAAACATCACATTTCACAAGGTACATCTTCTTCGTAAAAACAAACTGTCTTCGGTTAGTACATGTCTTCGTAAAAACAACGTCTGCGCGTGACAGAAGAGCCTGAAACAAACCAAGCCTAAAAGTTGTATAAAGAAACATTCGTGATCTTGAACTTGGAATATAAACTAAAAATGTCTTAAAAATTGTATCAAAATGGTAAAAAAAACTACTTTTTCAAGTAGCAAAGTGGTACTTTTTGTTTTTTTAACGGACACGATACTGAAATTTGGCAAAATCAAATGGCGGTACTAGTATGGTTTTGTTTGGTCACTACAGTATCAGTACTTGGTACAAAACGCTCATTCTTAATTCGGTTAGTACATGTTTCCCACATTGATGATTTGGATTGATTACAGTTGGTTGGTCGGCTAGACAACAGTGCGGTTTCAGCTACTGGTGCAAGATTGGCTTTCAAATCAAATGAAGAAATTGAGCTTCAAGTGAGATCGATTCCGCTTGATCTAGTGATCCCAGATAATGAACGTGTGCTGCTTTTGAAGATTGATGTTCAGGGTTGGGAGTATCATGTGTTAAAAGGGGCTAAAAAGTTGTTGTCAAGAAAGAAAGGTGAAGCTCCGTACTTGATCTACGAGGAAGATGAAAGACTTCTGCAAGCTAGTAACAGTAGTTCTACAGAGATCAGGAGGTTTCTTGATGGCCTTGGATACACGCATTGCGTGCAGAAAGGTACCGATGCTCATTGCACTAAATAAAGATTAGTTGTAGAGTTAAACTTTTTTTTTTCATACTTCTGGTGATAACTACGATTTAGTTGATTCGTTTGAGCTTTGGTTTACCATGCCATTGTCGCGATTGATAGTTTGTAAGTTTGATGATCTAGGTATAGACTCAAGTGTTGTATTTGTATTTAGATTTCAGAAAAACTGCAAGATTGCATTGAAAATTTATACATATGAATACAATTTCAGTTTTATCCCTCTCTTGAGTTTTGATGGTATGTTGGATCATTGAGCTTTTGAAGCAATGGCAGCTTGATAGCTTTAGGTTCTATTTTATTTGGAGCAAGTTTGACTTCTGTAGGTAAAAATCTGTTTAAGGACTTTACGCTTAAATCTTGTGGGGTAAAGTAGTTGAACTGTTGAAGTGAATGTAAAGATTCAATTGGGAGTGACAATCGATGCTGCGACTTGAAATCACGAGTCATCGCTAAGCTGACAGACGTGTACATGCAGTAGCAACGCCAACAACTACTAAAAGTGAGCCACAAACCAAGTTAAGTAGAGTTCATGTGCAGCCGTAGTTGCACTGATTGCTGTAGCTAAAGCCTAGAACCTAAAACCAGATGCATGCAATAACAAAAATTTTCCTTTTATTAACATATGACTGCACAAAGTAAATATTAATGAAACTTGCTACGTTGGTTATTTAACATGAACTCCATAGAAGCCGGTTGTTTTACTTCGTATTGCCTTGTAAGTAACTCTAAAAAATGAAACTTTACTCCGGGTGGTGCACTTTTATTAACTTTGGTTGTCATTCGTAGTTAATGGGTCAAGTAAGGCAGGGGGTGATGATGGCCTCAGGCTGCATAGCTTTCTGGACCAACTCAGAGTGTTCTTTAACATGAACTCCATGGAACCCTGTTGCAGTAGCAGCCGATGGAGCTCGGCCCACGTATTTGATGTCTTGTATGGTACCTCTTTCCGTTGCTTTCATGGCTGTGGCAAGGCGAGGAGCAATGTAAGCGTATGCCCCCATATTCATAGGCTCCTCTTGACACCAGACGATCTCTGCGTCTGTATAGAATCACACACGGATAGTTATAAGCGTTTGATTGAAAGTGGCAAGAAGGATCAGTTGGGACAAAACACGTACGGGTTGAAAGAATAATGCTGAATACTTACTTGGGTAACGCTTTAGTTCACGCTGGATCAAATCATATGGGAATGGGCAAAGCTGTTCTACCCGACAAATTGCAACGTCTTTGCCATCCGCCGACTTCCTTTGTTCATCAAGTTCATAATAAACCTATAAAATACAGTTGCTAAAGATATTAGATCGGCGGATCATACAGGTTGGGTAACGTATTAAAACGGCCGTTTCCCGATGTCTTTAGCAAGATGCAATAGCTAATTATTTGCTTTAAGTACTTTAATGCACCTTTCCTGAGCAAAGAACTAGACGTCTAATCCCCTCTTCGAGATCTGAGTGACCATTCTGATCCTTGATAAGACGTTTAAACCTCGTCCCTTGTTTGTCATAACCCGGGTGACCTTCAGCATCATCAAACTCTGATAGGTTTGATTTGCACTCTTTGTGGCGAAGCAAATTCTTAGGAGACATCACAATGAGCGGTTTACGAAATTCCCTATGCAGCTGGAGGAACATCAAAACAAAACTTAAAGACCCAACTGTAAATCTCATATGACCTTCAAAGGGTGCAGTTGCATGGTTGCGAAAAAAATAAGATTACCTGCCTACGCAATACATGGAAATAATTTGCAGGCGTTGTAACGTTTACAACCTGCCAGTTGCATGTTTGGATTTGTGTTCGTAATGTTGGTTCCATCTCGGGTATAACAAATGGGTTATCGTCACTCATCTGCGATCACATTATAGAACAAGATGATAACATGAACTTAGGAACTGTAACCATTGACAAAAGGAGTACCTGAAGGAATCGTTCAAGCCTCGCACTAGAGTGTTCAGGGCCCTGACCATCATAACCATGAGGCAACAACACAACTAATCCGGTCTGGCGTAACCACTTGGCCTCCCCACTGCTCAAAAACTGATCAAACATCACTTGAGCCCCATTCGAAAAGTCACCAAACTGTGCTTCCCATAACACAAGCGAGTTCGGATTTTCCATTGAATACCCCAATTCAAAACCTAGGACACCAAATTCCGAAAGCGAACTGTTGCTAACAGTAAACATTTCCTGATTCTGATTCTTCATGACATGATCCAACGGACAATATCGCTCCCCGGTTTCCTGTATTACATCGAATATATTAGGTAGCGCTTATTGTAGCAACTTATACCACACTTAGGAAATATGATTTAGTTTATTAACCTGGTCATGGATAACCGAATGCCTGTGACTGAAAGTACCTCTCTCCACATCCTGACCACTTAACCGCACGTGATTCCCCTCCACCAGCAATGTCGCAAAAGCAAGGGATTCTGCGACTGCCCAGTCAACGCCCTCTCCGGTTTCAATCATCTTTAACCGATCAGCAAATATCTTTTTCACCGCTCTATGTGGATTGAAGTTTTCAGGAAGGGTCGTAATCGTCTTGCCAACATTCTTCAATATCTCATGTTGTACCCTAACAAGTTCACAAGTATCCTTTTTAAGTTTCAAACTGTTTTTGTTCATATTGCATAACTTAAAAAGAGCTTACCCCGTGTTACGAATGCGTGAAAGCTGTTCTGGGGACTTAAATCCCTCCCAGTAGTTTGAAAGCCAATCCCTTCTTTGTGTGACGTAATCTTTACTCGCCATGAATTCGTCATTCAAGATTGATAAAACCTTGTTTTGTATTCTGTCAATATCTTCTTTCTTAACTTGACCCGTTTCCAAGAGCTGCTTCTGGTATATTTCAAGCGCGGATGGATGTTTCTTGATAACCTGTAGCGGACACACACAAATCACAAACTTAGAAACTGTACTGAAAATCTAAAACCTTAAACCTTACAAGAGAATAGGTAGACAGACCTTGTACATTTTTGGTTGGGTGAAAAAGGGTTCATCAATCTCATTATGCCCAAACCGGCGGTAACAAGTGATGTCAACCACAACATCAGAATGGAATGTCTGGCGCCACTCTGCTGCAAGCTCACACGTGTGAACAACCGCCTCGACATCATCACCATTGACATGGAAAATGGGTGCTTCCAATGCTTTAGCAACGTCTGTACAATACTGTGAAGATCTTCCTGATTTCGGGTCAGTAGTGAAAGCAACTTGATTGTTTACCACAATGTGGATAGTGCCACCAGTCGTATAATTCGGCAGACCACTCATATGCAATGTCTCATAAACCACACCTTGTCCAGCAAAACTTCCATCCCCATGAATCAGTATGCCCATGTTTTTCGTTCGATTCACATCGTTCGAATAATATTGCTTCGCTCTTGTTTTCCCGATCACAACAGGATCTACAGCTTCCAAGTGACTCGGGTTAGCAACCAACGACAAATGTATATGCTTTCCACCTCTCGTGGCTCGATCATACGATGTACCTAAGTGATATTTAACATCACCGGTTCCGGTATAAAGCTCGCCATCATCAATCGGCTTCGTCCCACCACTAAACTCATTGAAAATCTGACGCAAAGGTTTCCGAACAACATTCCCTAACACATTCAATCGTCCTCTATGCGACATCCCGATTACAATGTTTTCAACACCGAGATCCGCTGATCGGTCAAACATCTCTTTCATGCCCGGGATTAACGTCTCACCTCCTTCGAGCCCAAACCGCTTTGCAGCAGTCCACTTTGTAGCCAAAAAGTTCTCAAACTGAGTACCCCAAATCAACCTACTAAGGATAACCTGACGACGCTGACTATCGTACGCCATTGGTGACGGCGTCTCGATCTTGTCCCTTAACCAGTTACATTTATCGCGATTCGCGATATGCATGTACTCAAAGCCAATGCTCCCACAATAAGCTTGTTCAAGTCTAGTCAAGATTGCTCTAAGGGTCTGCACGGGTCGGTTTTCAGATAGAAACCCCGACATCCGCCATACCCCAAGGAAAAACTCACGGTCCAGGTCAGATTCATTAAAGCCATAGAACTCTGGGTCTAGATCAGCGGGAATCTCCCGCTGCTCCAGACCCAGCGGATCCAATTTGGCTTTCATGTGACCATGAAACTGATAAGCTCTCACAAGGAGCAACAGTTTCATGCTCTCTTGAATAGTTTGTCCCGATATCCCGGGTGACGAAGCTACATGACCAACAAAGTTTTTGAAGAAATTGTTCCATGATTCGTCGACGCTATTCGGGTCCGTTTCCCAGGTTCTTTGAAGCTCTTCAAGGTACACACTGCTGGTTCCATCTAAGAAGCTATCTGATAGCCTGGAAAGCGGGACGGATCGAGGGACAGGTCCCGGTCCAGATTCGGGTTTTGATTTGAAAACCGTCGTCTGAAAACATCGGTTTCGTGTTCTTGTCGCGTATGATCCGCTCTGTAACAAAGTTCTTCTGATTGCTAGCTTTGAAAGACATGATCCGGCTCGTATCCACGCCATTTTTTCGCCAAATGCTTTGCCTGTTATTAAACGAAAACAATTACATTCAACTCTGTGTTATACATTGTAACAAATTAACCGAAGATGAACAAAAAAGATGTGAATTAATTACCAATTCGTTTGGTTGTGTTGAAGATTGTTTACATATTGAGTAGATGTTGATTAATTCGTTCAATTGCATGGATCCATTTTACACCTGAAACAGAGCATAAGAACAGGGGTAAATTATGTTGCTCTTTTTAGAAACGACGATAGTAAGAAAATTTTACTAATGGATCATGCACTTTAATCTCTTTTACATTTTGATCCTTCTAATTTTTCTTTTGTTCCCTTGTTGTTTATTTCTTTAAAAACGATATTTAATGATGGAACAAGAGCTTTTACGCGTATTAAAATATGGATTGTTTTTATGTCCATTTTTTTTCAATAATATAGACGATGAAAATAGGAGATATTGAAAAAAATTGTCGGACGGATGGTTACTGAACCATCTGTTAGTTGGGGCGTATCAAAATCATGTGAAACTTAACACAAGTGTAAGTATCGTGATGATGAAACTAATGTTCAACTTCTACTCAATTGCTTTTGCTCGACTACTTGATTTCATCAGGTAATTAGTGGTGAGTATAAAAAATTACACGTGAAACTTTTAACACAAGTGTGAGTATCAGGATGTTCAAATGAATGTTCAAATTCTGCTTAGTGGTATCTTTTGCTAGACGTTTACTTGATTTTGGAAAGTCGGATTGCGAAACTAACGTTCGAGTTTATTTTAACTAGAAGCCAACATGATTTCATCATGTAAACTAGTTGTTGCTTGTCTAAATTACACATGTGTAAGTATTTCCGAATCATTTTAACTTTGTCACAACTACATAAAATGAAAATAGCAAAATTGGAAACAAGAGAAAAGAACAGGGAGGAATAATGTAAATATTCTTAAACCAAGTTTAATGTATGGATCGTTTCAGAATAAGCATGCCTATGTGGAACTCTTAAATTTTGCCACGTGTATCTTTATATTATTATTATTATTATTATTATTATTATTTTTAATCTGGTTTACAGCGACAGAAACGGCTGCCTTTTATTCAGCGATGAACAATTCTATTGGTTTTTTTTATTCAAATGCTACATCAGTGAAAAAATACTAATAATAGATAGGTGTTTTAAAAATTAGCTTCAAATTTAAATTGTTTTGTTGCAGCGTGTTAAAGTTTACCATTTTGTGGGTTTAGATGTGATTGAGTGCAACATGTTAAATGACATTTTCACCGAGGGGCGGAATTAAGGGGATCAAGAGGATCTGTTGATCCTCTAGCCGGCTAAATTCAAGCTATAATTTTAGTTAAATGGGGATCGAACAAAGTTTCTTCGTATAGTTTGAACCTCTAAGTTGTGTAAAATTGTTAACTGTTAAAATGAAGGAAGAAAGAGGAAGATAAGCCTAACCAATGTCTTCAAATACTTTATTAAGAAAATTGGGTTTTAAAAATATGTATTTTTACCTATTGGCCTACAGAAATTCTAACTGAGAAAAATCTTGTTGGAGATCCCAACTTTCAAACAAATATTTTTAAAGAACCCCCGTTAAAAAAACACTTAACTCGGTTAAGTTTTTTTTTTGAATTTCAAACTAATGTTATAGGGTTTTTGATGAATTAATAAGGATACGAATGGAAGGGTTGTGCTATTTACACCGGGCAATTTTTACAAAAAACCACCTTATCCGCCGCGTATAGGGCTCTACGCAGCGGATAGGGTGGTTTTGTCGTATTATGT
>JAOYNQ010000033.1:5119768-5134518 GCA_026259685.1 Tagetes patula
GCTGTTTGTGTGAAGTAAAGTTAGATATTTCTATTTTTAAAACCGAATTGTGAAATAGCATTTTTATAATTAAAATAATATATACGTTTTCACACATCAAAACTCCAAGATCCGCAACCCGGCTGAGAAGGAATGTGGTAGTGACAAGTGGCTTAATGTGAGAAGATGGGTTAGTGATTTATTATAAGAGAGATTGGGTTATATTAGTGCAATTTAATTTACATTCCGAGATAATTCAAATCCCTCTTATATGTGGAATACACTCGCGTGTTAAAACCATAGCACTAATATTCAACCTCGGCTAGTATGTTCTTTTCTTTTTAGTTTCTTAACTCATGGTGATGTAAATGGACAATGGTTTTATTCCAGAGGAGTAACCGACATGACATGAGAACTGACGCATTATAGGGAGTTTTCTAAATCTTCTCTTTCTCTTTTCATTTTGCATTTCTATAATTCTACATTCATTAAACGCACTTGGGCACATCGAGGGCAATGTGCAATTTAAGTGTGGGGAGAGAAATGAACCTTAGTCTTGTCTTGCATCAAAAATCATTTAAGTTGGATTTTTTACCCAAATTTTTCAAGAAAATTAAAAACTTTTTCAAAAACAAAATAAGTTGAAGGACGCCAAACGTTATGTTAAACCTAGTGACATAGGTGTGATTGCGTAGTCGCATTATTGTATACACCAAGTTTTTGGCGCCAATAGTTTTAAAATGAAAATGTTGGGGCATTGCAAACAGAAAAAGTCCAAACTCATAGACAGCTATACTTTTTAAACCCATGCCCCTTCCATTTCAATTGGTGAGTCTTTGAGCTTTAGAAACTAGCATACATAAAAGTTGTTCTTTCCTTTTGAATGAGTGTTTTTGCCGATTGTTGTTTGCGAGCTAGAACTTGAATAAGTCATAAATTCCAAAACCACAAAATAATTGCATATGTGTAAATGACTGAGGCATTAAGATAAACCCTTTCTTTTTATCAAAAACATTTTTAACCGAAAAACATTTCCCTTAGTTAACGCCTAAACCTTTTTCTTTCATCACCCGCACTTCGGAACGCTGCATTTTTTCAAAGTTACCATTTTCTTTGAAACCCCCTCATTTTTAGTGAACAACTCGGTTTTTACCAAAGTCTTATAACATTTCTGTGAACTTTAGTTTGTTATCTAGAGTCGATCACTTGATCATCCGTTCCTTATAAATTCAAAAAAAAATGAAACAAATGAGAAAAGTACAAAAATAGAAAAAATGAGAAAACCAAAAGAAAAGAAGTATTGTTGTAGTTGTATTGCAAAATGCATAAAGACTGCATTATCTATCCTTGAATCTTAGTGATCCTTGTATAGTTTTGGATCCGTCTTTTTGTCACAAGTACTTTGAAATAAAACTTAAAAACTGAGGCATTCATGTTCTTAGCCACTTTTACCCACAAATATCCATTCCGTTAGCAAAAGCCAAGACCCTTTAAAGTCCTCATGATATATGTGTGTAAAGTATTAATACCGGTAGAAGTTTGATACTTTTTCAAGTCTGTGGTCTTGGTTACTTCAATTTGACGCAAGTGATCCACTTTAATTGTCCATTAGAGCTCAATGGATTAGTTAAGTGTTGAGTGATCATTAGTGAAGTATGTGAAGTTGTACATGACAAATACTTGAGTAAATTTTTCATGCCTTTAATATTTTCAATAATAAGAACGAACATAATCGAAGCTTGGTGCTAGAATCAATATGTGTTCTCTTGAGTCACATGTGCAAAAAATAGTGAGACTATTACTTAGGAGAACTTCATACATGCTCTTTACCAATTTCAGATTGGGTGTGTAAAGTTAAATACTTGAGTTTTGCTTGAGGACAAGCAAAGGTTCAAGTGTGGGGATTTTTTGATGTTGGCAGACATTAACATATATTTTAAATCAATTTATAGTTATTTCCTAGCTAATTGTGCAACTTAATTTCAAATAGATTCTTAACTGTCTTCTTTTATATTTTTAGTCTCAATAAAGAAGAAAATCATAAAAGGAGCAAAACAAGGAAAAAAGAATGAAAATTAGCTTAAGGAAGAAAAGCAATGCAGAACGAGAAAATGGGTCAACACTTGAAGATTTTGAAGTTATAGAGCCCAGCACGCACCCACCCACACGCCTCTCATACAACCTCTAATGTGTTCAAAATAGAATAAATATGGATCAAGGGCTGTACACGCCCTTGTGTGTTGGTTAAATCAAAAGAATCCAAAATTATGATGAATACACGCCCCCTGCCTCAAAGACACACCTATGTGTCCAATCAATGTGTCGGATTCGTACTGACACATGATCATGGAGCAGCAAATGATGGGAGGCAAGCCCCCGTACCTCTGGTACACGCCCCCGTGTGATGATGGAATGTCATATCTGTACTGACATAAGATCGTAGAGCAGAAACTAGAAGAAGGCACACCCTTATGCCTCGTAGACACACCCTTGTGCCTCCTAGACACGCCTGTGTCTTTATGCAAGATCGATCTATAAAATAGTTACCTTGTCTTATTTGTAAATGGAGCACCTCTAGATACTCTAACCATGTTTTTCAATGTTTCTTACTTTCTTTTTAGCTTAGTAGGTATTCCATATAGCTTGAATCAATTCAGCAATTATCAAATCTTGTGTTGATGTTTTCTAAACATTGTCCAAGTTTGATTCTTGTTGTTTACCTTGCCATATTTGGCTAAGATTTTTTATCTACTTGGGTGAGATGGTTTGTTTATATTTTATTATCTTAATATAAGTAGTATGTTGATTTTACATTGGTTGTGTGTATATGAGTCAGATTTAGTTTTACGATTGTGAGTTAGGGAGTCATGTCCGATTGACTTCGTGTGTAGGTAACACTCCATCCAAGATGATCATGTTTATGTGATAAAACCCTTTGTAAGCTCCTAAAAGGTGGTTATTGGTTACTGACATGGGCAATTGAGCATGATGACTCTAACTTCGAACTCTGACTTGGTGGTTTAGATTTGAGTGATACATCTCCGGAGCATTAAAGTTTAAGTCGGTCGATTCTCTTAAGCTTAGTGGTTAGTGACAGTGTCGCTAAGTGTCGGTTTTAAGAAAGGCTTTGTTTTTATTACTTTACTTGATCATTTATTTCGGTTGCTTGAGGGTAGCTATGTCATTCCGTCCGCGGATATCCCTATACCAACTGAGTGTTGATGTGTCCCTAAAAAGAGTCTTAACAACTTTACTTATGCTCACAACGTGCCGTGTTATGATGAAAGAGTGGTCCATTGTATTATTAATATATTAGGAATATTAGATAACCATATTCAAGAAATCGATCTCATTTATAGCTATTTGTGAATTAAACTAACTCCAATTTACTTTATTTTAATCTTATATTGTTATAACACAAGTAGTTTTCTAATATTTAGGTACATAATCACTTTCTTTTGTAGGTACTTTGAAATGTATAAATTTTAACAAGATTTTCGGCTGTTTTTTACGGCTCTTAAACCTTTACCTAAGTGGGCTTAAAAAACCCAAACAGCGAAATCAAATCGGACCAAACCAGTTTAGGTTTGGTTTTCTACTTTAAACGGTTCGAGTTTGATTTTTAATAATAAAAAATGTAAGTAACTGTTTTGTTTGATTACAGTTTTACCCAAAACCAAACCGCAAACATAGAAAAAATAATGAATTTAATCAATAAAAAATACTACTCTTCACAGTTTATTTTTAAACACCCGTTGGAAGCTTTTTATAGATTTTACGTTTGATTTTTTTGACTACTACTGTATGATACCTATGGAAATCAAAAAATAAATTGGTATTTAAAGGTTCTAAAAAGCTTTTGGATGACGTTGGTTGACATAAAGATGACGTAATTTCATGTTTTAATCTATGCTAGTTTTTAATGAAACTGGCTGTTAAAAAAAGTATATTTACAGCTATTTGTAATCACAAGAACTTGATATGCAAACCGAACCAGAGGTAACTTATGACAATTTGGTCCCCCATTTAAATACCTTGCCTTTTTTTCTGCTCAGTCACACTATGTGCATGACAAATGCAGCAATTGTTACAAGCATTTGGATCAGTGCTTATCTTCTTTAACTTAATATCCATCGGATGTAACCATTAGCTAAGATATTTGACAACAATGCCAATTAGTACATAATAGAGGATCTGATCAGTGATCATGTCTAACCAATAGAAACAGGTTCTAGTCTTTCTAACCCATGATCATTAGGGCGTTTTTCCGATATCTAGTCTACCATTGTACTTATCATAAAACAAAAGGTAACATCCAATAAAATGCAGCATAAGAAAATATCAATCAGATATTTAAAGGAATAAAAACAGCATTTCCTAGACTTCCTAACGCGGTTAATTGATAACAATGGCATCACTTCCTATTGACCCAAAAGATACCCTTTTCTTACCTGACCCAAAGTTGAACTTAATATCAGATGCACCATCGTCAACAGAAGCACTGCTTGTAGAAGGGAAACTGAAAACAACCCGCTCACTTGATTTGTTCTTTCCAAAACTGTAAGTTGGTATAGCAGGCAATTGCTTTGACTGGGGTGCTGCAGGTGGTGGAAAAGATGGCATAATGGATGGTGTCGGGGGCTCTGATGCTGAGCTGGCAGTGGCAGTGGCAGGGAAAGAAAAGGTGAATCCACGACCGTTATCAGATGACACGACCTGTTGTGGGTCTGGCTTCTTGAAGGATATAGGCTTCAAGTTTGGTTGAGATGGTCTCTTCCTAGTGAGATCCTGACCGTTGATTTTGTTGTCAAATGACCATGGCTGACTGTTTTCTTTTTTCTTGCTATCAGTAGCAGTAGATTTCTGCTTTGAAGCAAAGAATCGGAATAAGCACTAATATAAACAAACAAACTGCTCAGGAGTGTGATTGTGTGTGAAGAGGTCAAGGAAGAGTTTACAAACAGTTATATGTGCCAAACTGCCATGTAGTTTATATATGTTTTTCATCTTAATTTCTTTTATTGTTTTGCTTTTAAACAATTCCTATCTACTCCTACTAACCACTTATACCTACACTTAGCAGGATTTGAAACCACCAGGATGTCCCAAGAGGAATGATTATATAAGTATTGACATGTTAATATCATGTACTTGTAGTAAATAACTTCTTTTAAAGGCAGTTGCAGTCTAATATCAGGTATTTTTATTAAACAAGCCAAAAGTATTGTAAGTAGTATGCTACTAAAAAGATCTTATTGGAGAATTGGGCTAGAAGTAACCTCCCATTCTACCAATAAGTAGCAATGATTGATTGGTCCAACTAGTACAAACTCAAAGCACCTTTACTGAACCTAGTATTAGTTTTTTTAACGGCGATCTATCCTACTTCTACTCCTAAACTACTCCAAATAAATCCACCCTATGCATGGATTTGAACCCACTAACCCAAGACCTCCAAACTAAAAGGCAAGAACCTCTACCAAGTGTACTAGTCCCAAATTTAAATATTAGTTAATGTATAGAACTAATATTAAAAATACATTTTTTAAGAACAAGCCCTGGGTTTAAAAAAATTACTTAGACTTAGAGAGGTCATTGATGTGCAGTATTAAGTGATATTCTCTGAATTGAATACTTCAGTAGGTTATCCAAGAAATTGTTTTTCTTTTCATTGGGCTTCATTGTAACAGATTTTCATAATGAACACGCACTATATCTTAGAGCCAGTGTGATATGAATGCATACACAACTCTTTATCAGTCATTTTTAAAACATAGAGTTCTTTTGTAAAGCAGAGCACAGGACAGCTAACGCGAAATATTGTTAGTACTAATATTATTAGGTGGTGATTAGACCTCCACTATGAGGACAACGTGGCTTTTTAAAGAGAAAAAAAGGGGGGGGCTACAAATTTTAACATGTTCTGTGGATTCAAGATTTTACAAGGAGATTTTATGAGATCTTGGAGGATGTATACTTGGAAACTTTGGTGATTCATTCACTTATATGATGTGTCACCTCAAACTTTTTGTAACAGTAGTAAGTTTTACAAATGATTGGTAAAACTAGCAGATTTTTTAGATTTTGTAAAAGTGGTGGGTTTGCAAATGAGAAAGCAAAATTAAAGTGAGGGTGTTTGGAAAAGGTGATATCGTAATTATAAAGAGCGGGTTCATTTTTCTTAGAATTCATTCTCTTTTTTTCTTATTTTCTTAAAATTTCATTTTACATACAGTTTAGTTTTTCTTTAATACCTTATAATCATTAATATTTATAAAAAAGCAGAAGACAATATTGTTTAATTTTTTTGTCTACATTTCAGTACATACCATACCAAAAACTGAGTTGTATCCAAAATAAAGTATTACTGACATTAGGAGACCAAAGAATACTTTATTTTAGTTTTCAATAAAGTTCATATTGAAATGTAGACAAAAAGAAAATAAAGTGATGCTGTGTATCTAGATTTTCATAAATATTAACGATTACAAGTTATTAGAGAAAAACTATATTATATGTTAATTTTTTTATTTTTCTTTGAACAGCAACTTTACGCCACCCTCGGAAAGGGACACCACTTTAAATGAAAATTGGGAAAAAATATATATAACAACTTAATTCGCTATTACTAACTACAAATTTAACTTCTTAAAACCCCAGGCTCTAAATTAGCTATTATTAACTTGTTAACTACAAAACCACAACTTTTACAAATGTTGCATACCGCCGCATAGGCGCATATGGTGGAGAAAACAATGAAGATATGAATAAATACCTCATCTGCAGCACCCGTATTCTTGAAACCAAATGAAGGCCCCGAAGCAACGGCAGCATCACTAACTGATGCAGATGTTTTGGTTTCTGCATTTAAAGTTTTCATTTGATCTCTGAAACTTACACCATCTGCGGGTCCTTTTAAATATCCACTATCACTTGGCATACCCCTTCTCTGCAAATCCGGCCCTGTTAGAGTGGGTAAGATAGGCATCGAACTTGTATCTTGAGAAGGCGATCTTCTCCATTCGGTTGCTAGCTTCAACTCAGCTTCCTTTTCTTTAGGGGTTGGCTTATGTCTATCAAGGTGCTCTAAGATCTTTCTAACTGTCTCACTAGACAGTCCAGTAGGATTTGCCTCCCTTTTAGAACTTTGTTCACGTTTGTCTGCTGTATGGAGGTTTGGAGTACCAATAGTTACTGGATTCTTTTGAAATACAGGCACAAAGCTCCTTGAAGCACTAGAGGAAAAATCAAATTGAGCAGAAGGGGGCTTTCTAGGTCCTTCTGATTGAGGTTCAGAAGCAAATTTATTCCTAATGCGACGAATGGGGCCTACTGATCCATACCCACCATCCATGACATCACTACTTGTCTTCATCTGTGTTGGACAGAGGAAAAAAATGGTAAATGTAATTAATTCATACTCATGTACAAAACCATGTAAGTTAGTATAAAAATGTGTTTCAGGAACCCATGTAATTTCTTGAAGTCAAAATGTGCACCTATTTTAGCACAGAGATCATCTAATGGTGATTGATGAGTAATGGGGTTCAAATAATTAGCCATTCTAGTAATGCTTCAAGGTTATTCATGGAAAGCAAATGGACCAACCCACATTTATTGTATTAAAGAAACAAACACTAACAAGTTAGCAAGACATAACTCACATAAGTAGAGTTAATGGCAAAGAAAAACCTTGAAAGAAGAGGTAAAAATGTGGTGCAATAGACTGTTTCAGCAAATTGTTTACCACAATAGAAGAAGAATATGTAGGTCTTTTGTAGTAAATGATGAAGAGATGAAAATTCAAGTGACGCAAGATACATATGAAGCAATATATTTGTTTCCCCTGAACATCTTATTAAGTATAACAAGATAAAGCTTAAGGTATATTGCATGTTTTATGTATTTTTGTGTTAAACATGGCATATAATACAAGAGCATAGCATGCCATTAATCATCCATCATCTTTGTCTGTTATACTATGTTATCCCCCCCCCAATACACACGCACACCCCTTCCCGTATCTCAACACGAGAATAAATTTATGTATTTTAAAATACTAACTTTGTGGTTGAACGTACTTTTTTTCCTTTTATAGGCTTGATGTTAGGCTATAACAAATGTATATACAGAATAATCAACAATAACTATGTCAAGAAAGAAAAACATGTGATGCAGCTAGAATAGAATATACTGTACCTGCCACCTAGATTGTTGAAATGTGCTTAGAGAAACACTAGAAGACCTGCCATCACCTTGTAACTGATTCAGCTGTAAATAAGAAAACAAACAAACTGAACACAAGAATATTTAAAGAATTCTGATCATTTACAGATTAGGGATGTACTTTGGGCTTGGTTCTAGAATATGGTGTTCGTGGAAAATTATGAAGCCCGTATCTGCTTCTTTGACTCTGTGGGGTTAAATAGCCACGCTGGTCTTGTACCATGGCACCCGGCCAACAAGTAGATGATTTTGATGCAGGCGTGAGAAAATGTGGCTTTGAAGGGAACACATCATTGCTTTGTTGTTCCCTTCCAGCTGTTGATATGTTACTGTAAGTATTAAAGCCTATTTCTGATGCTCGAGTTCCCATATAAGCTTTGGCAAGATCTATTGGTGAAGCAGCGACTTCATCTTGTATCTGAAATGAAGAATATTACACCAACAATACAATAGTTGATTATTTTGTGTGTAATACCAAAGCATCACAAATTAAATAACACGCGCATCATTATGGTCTATATTTCTCTCACACAAATTAAAATGATAAATAACATCAAGAAACAGATGGTCAGCAATAAAAATTAAAATGAAGGATATCGAGAAGGGGAAAGAAGACCACAAATCCAACACAAACACATTCTATAGAATGTCTTTCCTAGTTTTTTTGGTGACAGACATTAAAGTGAGATACTTCAGTAATTCAGTTTTCAAGATACAAATCTTCATTCATTGCGACTAAAACATGCAAAAAAGTTGTAAAATCTTGAAAATTGAACCCTATTTGAAACAGAGAAACTGTCAAATATTGGTATTAAAATGTGCCATATTGATGGGTGCCAGTCAGCAACTTAACTAGCCAACTGCGACTAATGCATCCTGAAATGTTACAGTGAAGTAACATAAACATGTTAGCCCATTAAAGGTCAGGAAGATCTATGTCATGCTAGCAAGATTCAAAAACTTTTGCATAAGCGGAAAATGCAAAACAAGTACAATCACAATAGACAGGTTACAGTTGTACTCACTTTTGATTGCAAGTGAAGCATTGGGGTTTCCAAATCGTATTGCTTCCTAACATTAGATGCAGATGGGGTTTCATGGTTCAACACATTCGCTTTACCTTTCCCCTGAGAAATCACAATTCCTGTTTTCTCCTCTTCCTCCGCATTAGAATCATCAGCCAATCTAGACTTCAATATCTCCATCAAACGCATGCTTTCATCCCTGCAATATAACTCAATGTTAAAAAAATTTGATCCCCACAAAATTCTAAGGAGATGAAGGGCTTGTAAGAAATATTCAAGAGTTAAACATGACACTTTACCGAGAGAATTGTTTCCCTTTCAGCAAGTTCTCAATTTGATCTAAACCAGGATCGTCAATAGACTTTAATTTATCTTGCTGGGCATTAACATTCTCCGAGCTCCCCTTCTTATCCACTTCATTACCAGGACCTGCATTTCTACTGGAACTGGATACTCCAATCTGCATAAAACATAAGAACGTAAATTTATGTAATAAACCATCGCGTAAAATTTTGATAAACTCACAAACATTTAAAGTATAATCTTATTCCACATAATGATGTGAACTTGTTTTATCAGCAACGCAAAGTACACACAAATCAGAAGTGAGGATCCACCTATAAAAGCATAGACGGAAGCTGAGGTTCCTAAACAGCATGCAAGCATACGCAAAAAAAAATGAAGGGTCATTAATTCATTATACGGAGCTCTTCACAAATTATGTTACCGTCTTTTATTGATGAGAAGGTTGACACATGAAGCAAGTGCAGCAAGTGTATATGCTTTTAATATAACGATAAACAGAGAATGACTGCAACATCTGACCCATAAGTTTGAGATTTGAACGATTAACGGTCAAGCATTTGACAAGTGAGCTGCATAACCAGCCATTTCAAAATTCATCTCCCTAAAGATAGCAACAATGAAATCCAAATCCATCTGCTAGTCAGCATTCGCAAGTCCCTAATCTGGAGAAGTGATAATGCTTGGTGGATGAATACATCACACATTAACTTTCTAAATCGTGTTATAGCTGATTGATCATTCAATATTTTCTCCAAGTTACCATTAAACGTCTAACTGAGCAATTTTTATCACTTGTCATATGAAAACAAAATACAAAGACACACTAGTAGTGCAGAAAGATCCCACAAGATGCATATATGACAAAGGTATAGCAGCATATCTACACATCTTTAGGTGTCTTCATTTAGAAAAATATAGTATACTAGGGGCCATAACAAATTCTACTTCTAGGACTAGGGGTATTAATTCAGGGACATCAGATTGATGCAAATTTAGAAAAACTAAGAAACATTCACATGAGTGTTTATGTAGATGTCCCAGCATTATGGAAAGCAGGACTTACCTCTAAAGTATGTTTAGCCTCACTGTGTGTGTTTACAATTGCCTCTAAATCTTCATTATCTATACAATAAAAAAAATTGAATTAGAAAATGGCATTAAACAAATTTTATTAGCAAATTAGCCTCACCGTGAGTGTTTACAGTTGCCTCTAAATCTTCATTATCTGTTCAATAAAAAGAATTGTTTGAATTAGCAAATGGCATAGAAGTATAATTATAAGATTCAATATTTCAAGGACATGTGTCATAACACTTGCAGTTGACATCTTAACAATAAATGGCTCATGAACATGATGAGTCAATGACCCAGTCTTGTATTTCAAAGCATAATCTGACTAATTCAGTTTCACTACTTAACAAGTTGTAGAAGAGCTTCTATATTACCATAGAGGAAACAATGCAGAGTCTCACAACCTTACTTCTATTTCTATAAGGTATGAACAAATATGATTAGATGAGTATCTTTTTGGTCATTGTTATTCTCAAGATAAAATCCATGCCTTTCTACGTCCTTGATTGACCTTCTTGTAATCATCAAGATAAAGGCCAGTCTTTTTTGTCTCTGATTCTACAGCATAGCTGTCATCGAAGTTTTGCCGACTATTACATCCATTGAAAATCACAGATTCATTCTTTAGGGTGTAATGTGTTTATACTAAGGACCAAAACAACACAGGTCACAGGTGTTCCTCTTATATTGTCATCTTTCATAGTAACTCATCACAATCAAGTGCTTATTTTTTAAAGGGGTATGCAATCCATCCCCTACAAAATAAAAATGATAAACAGCTACAGGTCTCTTACGTCTTGATCCCTTCCCCTTAGACTAACTAAGAAAAAAAAAAGATAGCAACATTCTTATGCTATAGATGACCCAATATCTATTTGACTTGCTTATTGTCACTATAAAAGAATATTAAGATGATCGTCTCGTGTACCATTCCAAAAAATGTTGATTAACTGCATTAATTGATCATCCTCTGGAAAGTATTTGAATGTATCAACATGCCTTTGTTCTCAGTATGCTGGTTAATGCATCAAGTGCTTAAGCTGTCAGGCACAAGCACAAAACAGTACATGACTATTGCTGTTACTAATCAAATTCAGGCTCTCAACTACTCATACTTATAACTTTAAATCTACACAAAAAATACATGTAATAAGGTCAGATAAAATTATACTCTTAACACCAAGACAATGATGAACTTAACAGATAAAAATCAAAGATCTTTTTAGTCCAAGTCATTCAGCATTAAGACCGTTTGTTTCATATAAAAATATCATCTTAATGATTCAGTTCAGTGCTGAGTGATTAAGGGACAGAGAGATACTGAATGGGGCATATACAACTTTATCCTCATCTGCACTCCTACCCCAACCTCCTTCCGATCTATAAAGCCTCTTAATTGTTCGGACCTATTAATGATTCAGCACTTAATGGTTCGGATGTAAGAAGGTTAAATCACTCAAGTGTATTCTTAGATACTAATTACTACAACACATAACAAAAATGTTCGCTTCGGTATAAATATAAAACTTAAATTCGTAAACCAGATACTATGACATACAAGTTTACTCATCTTAACAAACACAACACACATGTATAATCAATTAGAAACAGAACCCTAAGGCGCTTCAAAACATAAGCTTAACTGCTAATGTGTGTACATATACGATAGTCAATGTGACTCACCATGATCACTAGATGAATCATCCTCATACTCATCGGCGAGAGAAGGATCCGATTTGGAGAAAAACGACGGGAGTATCCTGGTGGCGCCACTGACAATGAGACGACGAGCAGGATTGACAACAAGCTTCGAAAGCCAACCACCGTCGCTGTCTTCAGACACGTGCGATTGTTTACTGGCAGTAGACGATGGCGGACGGTCGTAAGGTGTAGATGGCCGTTTCCTTGAAATCGGAGGCTTCCTGATTTTTCCGCCGGTGCCGGTAGGATACGGCGGCGCCGATGACGACGGCGTAGCGTTCTCCATATATATTTCTCTCTCTGTAAACAAAACAAGCGTGTTGTTGTTTGTTCACTGATTTACTTACGAAAAATTTGGTTGTTCACTTCACTCTTTGCGTGCCAAACTCACTTTTTAGTTATGCATAAGATAAGATGGTCATTTTAGAAAAAAAAATACAAAATTTAGTGAAAACCAGGTTTAACACTAGTATACACATCGAAGTGATTGTGATTGTAAAACGAATTGTGTAACAAAATGAACCACCAAAATATAAATAATCATATTGAATACAAGCAACAACAATCGATGTAAACTAATAATTGAAAACCAAATCATTGTAAATATCTAAATATGTCTTTGTATACGACATTTGATGTTATACTTTTAGGTTTACCATGCTCAACTAATATTAAAACTTAAAAGTTTTAAACTCTCTACTCTTCACTCTTGATAATGCAACATAGTAACTATCCATGAAAGAAAACGGGTTGTCTTAAAAATAAACCAGCTTTAGACAAGGATTGTCCTTGACTCTTATTTATTGTCATTGCATAGCAAACGACACCGAAAATTTTCTTCTTTGATTGTAAAGTGTTCAATCTTCACCAAATCGTCTTCATTGTCGCTTCATCTTGATTCTTCACCAAGTTATATAAACTCATTGATTTGTTATTTTGATTGATAAACTGATTAGTTAGATAAAATGATTTGTGCTGGTTGTTAACTTATTGATTTGCTTCACTGTTGTTTGATTAGTTTGATAAACTCATTATTCATAGATCATAACACAGCTTAGGAATTGATTTGTTAATTGTTATAATTTACAAACTTGCAATATGTTTAATTGATTGATTATTTCGCCTTTTAGAATTAGAAATTAGATTGTTTGTTTGATTGAACATGAAACGATTGAAAATAGAAGAAGCGGGTTGGACAAAATTGCAAAAAAATACGAAACAAAAAGTTTTAATCGAATCTCAAAAGTGGTCAATGTTAAAATACATTAAAAAACTAATACTAATGAACAAACACACAATTGAGGACCACACAACGAACAAACTAATAATGAACAATCACACATTGAAGAACCAAACAACGAACAAACTAGTGATGAACAAACACATATTGAAGAACCAAACAATAGACAAACTAATGATAATGAAGAACCAAACAGCAAAGACACAAATGATGAAAAAACACCCGATGAAGAACCTAACAACGAAGAGATTATTATTGATGAAAAAACACCTCTAAACCTTTATGATCCTAGTAAATGGGACAATATTAGTTTCAATTTACAAGATAAATTAGTAGAAAAATGTCTAATTAAAATTACTGATATTTAATTTCCAAAAGATCAAAAGTCAAGAAAGTTTAAGACTTCTTTTTATATGCAACACCTACCAAATAGAAAAAAGTATGAAAGGAAATGGTTAATTATTCTATATATATATATATATATATATATCTATTACTATCTATAATGCAGATTGGAAGGACGCCTATAATGTCAACCACGTACAAGTTTTTTAAACATAATGTACAACCAATTTTAAGGGCATTTAAGTCTTTTTAACACTAAAATTATGCCGAGAAAGAATTATGGTTTTAAATTTTGAAATACCTTTTCTTTCGCCAACTGTTAACTCTCCTTTTCTCTAAAAGTCCATGAAATGTGGAGCTTTAATGGTCGAGGTGGAACTGCTATGAAACAATCAAACCTATGGACGATGACCAAAATTATGTTTGTAGACATCTTTTTATCTCTCACTTTCATTTCAATACAACAAATCGTAATATCTCTCACTTTCAATTCAACTCAACATCGCACCTGTTGATTCATCTTCATTATCTGAAATCTAATAATCACTTCGAAAACCTGGTCCAATAACGCATCGATGTTGAGTCCTCAACGACAACGGACGATTTTGTGTTCTTAATGCCGTGTTTTTAAGATGGAGAGTTGCCATAGCTTAAACTGTAAGTGATTTGTTCTCAATTGGTAGAATCAATTAATATTAATTGTTGAGTTTGTTTTGAAATTTGTGTAGCAGATATGATGGATATGAAGTTGCAATTGCAAGTTTCTTTCCAATAGAACATCCATTTCTTAGATTTCGTTAATATGATTACATAAATTTGGTTGCTTTATCTATTTTTTTTATGATCATATATCCATG
>JAOYNQ010000033.1:5134618-5148503 GCA_026259685.1 Tagetes patula
AAATAAATTTGATATGTAAATTGAGTTAAAACCTATAAAACTAAAATCCGTGTAGTACACGGATACTAATCTAGTTTTAAATTAAAATGGTATAACCGATGAACTTTCACCGACGCATTATACCTCCCAAACTCCGATCCGACCGGCCGGTCCGATAATGTGTTCAAAACATTGCATTAATCCTTTACACATAGCTATCAAACACGTGATATCATCATCAGGCTGTAAACCTTTGTTTTTTGTAATATTATCTATTATTATATATATACACTACTTGGTCCACATATTCGTTACCACGCGCTGTATCCAACTTACTTTGCGTACTCGCTGTTATCGACGACCCGATCACCGGTTACCATCTCCGGCGGCTTCTTTTTCCATGTAAGTTTCGTTCAACAGTTCGTTCAGTAGTTAGGTCTCGTTCAATTGCACTTTTTGTATGTATATATATATGATGCACATGTCTCTGCAAATGTAATTACATCTTCTTATTTCCTCATTTCTGCAATCATACAAACAACTTGCAGTTTTACGATACGAACAGTTAATTAGGTCGTAACAGAATTTGAAATTGAAATTGAAGTTGAAATTGTAATTGTAATTGTAATTTCAGTTTTGTTATAAGTAGAGGATGTGCTTTGTTATATGCTCGAAAGTAGTGAATAGTTAGGTCTAGATGCTGATTAGTCAATTTTGTAAAGAGCTTATGCTTCTCGTGCATGTTACTATATAACTGTTTGGTTGTACGGAAGCCAGAATAGCCATTCAATAGGCTTACTTTTTGCCTTTTTGAATTTGATTGTTTGATACTTTTATAAATAGTAGTTGTAATTGATGGATGGTTTGTAGTTTTTCAAGAGTTTCAACTGGTGGATGAGGAAATTGTGGATGTTGTATGTTGTTTGAGCTTTGAGAAGTGATGAAGAGGGTGGCGAAGAAGGTAGGGAAATATGAGATTGGGCGAACAATCGGTGAGGGAACATTTGCAAAGGTTAAATTCGCGAAAAATACAGAGACTGGTGAGTCTGTTGCTGTCAAGGTTCTGGCTAAAAGCACAATACTGAAGCATAAAATGGTGGATCAGGTTTGATTTCGTTCACAGAATATGTATTGGATGATATTGTTTGAAACTGTAAGTTTATGATGAATTGTGGTGTTTTAACTTGCATGAAATTTGGATCATCATCATTATAACTGAAGTCAGGGAAGCAGACTAGCACAACTGCTTGAAGGAGGCTGAAAAAAATGAAATAGTGAATTAAAAGATTGAAACATGCAAGTCATACAATTCACTCGATAAACATTATTAAGTTTTATCGGTAGAAGATTAGATTGTGCGGTGTAAAGATGTATATAAGTAGAATTAAAGGATTGATTATGAAGTGGCCAAAAATATAAAAGCAAGCATTACGTTTAGGTAGATAGAAGGAATTGTTTTTCCTTTTGATATTCTTTGTCTTTGGTGTTTTTCTAATGTTTCTTTCATGGATCTTTCTGACTAGTCTACCAACCCAATCACTAGCACACGCGGAGGCTAACTTGTGTCTTCTACGTTTCTTCACATCGGTTTATGCTATGCTAGTTGATTGAGCTAGTTTATTCCTCGTTGTTTGATCTTAATTGAATCAGTATTTTGACCAATGTTTGAATTCTTTGGGTGATTCGTCCTGCCAATGAAGTGAAAATTGTTGAAATCTTTAGAAAATATCTGATCATGTCTTGACATCTTGCAGATTTTGTCTTTAGTAGATATCAGTTTTCACCGCTCACACCTTTTAGTTGGAAAATTTTGTTGCTTTTAGTTTTTTTCTACACTTTTCCTACTATCACTTATTTTAAGTTGATTTGCAGATTAAAAGAGAGATATCCATTATGAAGATAGTAAGACATCCTAATATTGTGAGACTGCATGAGGTATAATTAATCTTTAAAATATAGTTGATTACATAATATTATTTCTGTGCTTGCTGCTGTGACGTTTCAGTGAATATGTAGTTTCATATGATTTGTAAATTATTTTTTAATGACCTAAGCCTTTCCTTCTTTTAGGTTTTGTCGAGCCACACAAAGATATATATAATACTGGAGTTTGTCACTGGAGGAGAGCTTTTTGACAGAATTGTAAGGTTTACTTATGATAGAACAGTGATACAAGTCAATACTCACTGAGATTACTCTCAATACTCTCTTATTCACAGCTTTTTCTTCCTATCTTCCACATTTTTCCCCTTTATCGGACATGCTGTATTAGCGTCCTTGTAGAATTCATATCAAGTAATGTATAAGTTAGACGTGCAGAGTTAACTTCTTCATGAGTAGTCACTTTCTTGAATCAGCACAAAAATTATTAACAGATGTACGTGTCATTTGAAATATGATGTCGGCTATAGCATAGGGACCACTATTCTCGCATTGAATAAGGCGAGTTTAAGCATACACCATTAGCTAAATAGTAGTCACCCTACAAAGAAAGAAATTATGCCGATCTATTCATGCCATTACAAGCTCTTATATAATAAGCACTTAGATTACCCTTTTGTTCCTAAGAAATAACTATATTTCTAACAATATACTCTTATGATTTTATTAGTTTCCTAATGACAGTATCTTATGTACCAAGTGCGAAATTATTTTCCACCAAGGTACCTACACAATTGTTTACTAGTAGAAATACTACTTGATGCATAGTTTCCTGTATTGTTTGTATCTTCTACGAGTTTGAGTTATTAGGCGTTGGGTTGTACACATGATGACATCCTTGGATACATTTTTCTAAGTTTCCATCCGGTTCATGTAAAATGTTCCCTTTCCACTCTTCTTTTTCTTGTTAAAATTATAGCGTATCATTCCTTATGCAAAGGAAAACACAAATACAAACACAATGATACAACATAATTGATCTACCATGTTTTCCCTTTTTTCTGGTTGACAGGTTCACAAGAAAAAGCTCTCAGAGAAAGAAGCTAGAGGATACTTTCAACAGCTTATCGATGCAGTTGCCCATTGCCACTCCAAGGGTGTGTACCACAGGGATTTAAAGGTGAGAAAGGAAGCTTTAAGATTTGATTGGGTCATTTAAGGTGGGCTAGTTTGTATTGAATTTCATATTCAGCTAACCGTGTTCTTGTAATATATAGCCTGAAAATCTCCTTCTTGATTCTAGAGATAGGCTGAAGGTTTCTGATTTTGGGCTCAGTGCACTGCCGCAAGAAGTAACTATTATTCTTTTTCATATCTATTGGCAGGAATATTATTTATTTTGTCTCTTGTTTATAATTTAAACTATTATGCAGGGTGTGGAGCTTCTATATACCACTTGTGGAACACCAAATTACATTGCACCAGAGGTATGCCAAGTTAAAGAAAGACCATTGACCATTCCATGAGATAATGCCCCCTTTATTTCTTTAGCCTAACCTCTGCAATAAATACCTAATGGAAGTAAATTATTTATACAAAGTTGTTCCAGGCAGAGATCAGTAGTGGCTATATTTTTATAATGTTAATATATATACCATTGGAATATAAGACCCCTCTCTAGATTCCACTACCAGGAATATCATTGTCTGGTTGGTAACATTTACAATGAGTTGGGTATATAGATTGTGTCATCTAGTTGGTAAAAACAGCACAATGCTGTTGGCATCATGGATTCATGGTGATGATCAAACTTTGAATGATATAAATTCATGGTAAAAACAGCACAATGATGTTGGCATCACCATCATAACAATGTACAGATTTGCAAACACAAATATACTAAGTAATCAGTGAAGTAGATTGATAAAATGATAAAGATTTAATTGATAAAGTGATAAAGATTTATACTGATGTAACCCCTATTAATAATGTTCTAATCAGCATATTCCAACCAACACAACTGTTGGTGAACATAACCAACAACAGAACTGCCATATGTGGTTATCCATAACTGCTATCGTTTCTAGGTTATAAGTTATTACATATTAGACCCTTAAACATAAGTAATTCGCTTCGTATACTCCACTTCTTCTTAGTTAAGTAGAGAACGCTACCAGCCCTGCTATCTTGCTTAAGTACATAGTTAACACAAACAAATGACATTAAAGTTAATAAATCCAAGAAATCTTAGCTTATTATTAAATTGGGTACATCATCTCATTTCTCCCTCTCTATCTCTGTCTAATCCCTATTGGTCTAGGTAATATAATGAGATATCATGTACCTCATGTCTACCATTTATAAGCTCTTTTTCTTGATTTCACAGTGATTGTTCATTGTAGTAGTTCAGATTGTCTGAGATATTCTTGCTTTGTCTTTTTAATTATTTTTTGGTTTTCAGCATCAAATACCTATGGAGAATTTTGCACTGATTTCTGTGCTTTCAGGTTTTAAGGAAGCATGGATATGATGGTGCTGCTGCTGATATCTGGTCATGTGGAATCATCCTGTATGTTCTGTTGACCGGATACCTTCCATTTGAGGAGTCAGATCTGCCAACTTTGTATAGAAAGGTTAGTTGTCAAAGGCTTTTTCTGTAAACATGTATATCCGATGATTAGTGGTTTGAAGACTCATTATTCTCTTTTAAAAGAGATGCTGCTAACAACATGAACAAACTAAGCAGCAGTATATAATGATAGCTCTGCACATAATCTACTTTGGCATTTGATAAAATCCCATCATATATGATGTGATTGTTCGATGGGTGAATGAAAATTTGAAACTTTTGAAATTTCTTGTGATAGCGTATGCCTGAGCCACTCTGTTTACCAGTTCTCTGATAAATTTTAATTTGTTAGACCTGCTAATACTCATATTTGGTCAATTCTGGCTAATGCACAGGTCAGTGCTGCCGAGTTCTCATATCCATTCTGGTTTCCTTCTGGTGCCAAGTCACTATTAGACAAGATACTGGATCCCAACCCTGAAACTGTGAGCACATGTTTTAATATGTTGCTTTAAAAAAAAATTGGAGACTGTACAGTGTCATACAGGTTGCTAACTTGAAGCTTGTTTCATGTTTTTCACAAATATTATTAATGCAGCGTATTAAAATTGACGGGATAAGGGAGCATCCATGGTTCCAAATGAACTATGTATCAATCTGCAAGGGGGAGGAAAGTGATGTGAGTTTGGACGATGTCTGTGCTGTATTCGATGACATCGAGGTTGTATATTGTTTGGTATTTATATTCTTTTACTATGTTACTCATGTGATTAAATAAGCAGACTGCATTTACCACTAGCTCATTAGTGTGCCTTCTTGTATTATGATCCGAAATTGTTCTATAGCTAAACATGTATTTTATGGTGGTCATGACTTTGTAGGATCAATATGTAATGGAACGCTCTGAGGATAAAATTGCTCCTTTAACAATGAATGCATTTGAGATGATTACTCTTTCTCAAGGACTAAATTTATCTGCCTTGTTTGATAGACGTCAGGTATCCATATCTATACACCTATTTTCTGTTACATATTCTACTGGATGACTTGCATATTATAAAAATTGTGGAAATCTTTATTTTTGGTATTCCCTGTTACCACCAACTTTTATTTTATTTTTGTAAAGTGTTAAGCTAAAAGTTTATATATAAGTGATTTTGGAGACTTGGTAACTATTTTGTTTTCTAATGAGTATATATATTGTTTGGTCTTCTCATGTCACAGGATCATGTAAAACGACAAACTCGTTTTGTTTCCCGCAAACCTGCTAAAGATATAATCTCAGCAATTGCTATGGCTGCAGAACTACTGGGTTTTAAGGTCCTTAGACGTGGATACAAGGTGCATATGAACTCTTACATATATTGGAATTTTCATTTCTTTCAAGTTTCAACCCTGCCCATTCTCATATTCTGGATGATTCACGTAACAACCAAAATCTACCATTCTTTTAGCGACAACTTAAGCTGTTATTTAATTCTCTAACAATCTACCCTCTGCTACATGGCTTTATGCTCGAGGTTTAAATGTTGAAGGGATGTAAACCTCTAACCAGCCTTTATATTGTGGGTTTGTGCATATATAGAAATTGAATGGAACCACTCCAAGTTTATATGCTTGAGCTGGCTGTCTCACCTACAAATGACAAACTTCTTGGTAAAACCATCTAGCTTAAGGATCTCTACAATGAAATCAAACAAAATATTTCTTTTTTGGCATAATCAATATATATGTTCATGTTAATTACCAACACCCGTAAAGCTGACAAAAGTCCCCCTTAGGCCTGTAAACGAACCGACCGAACACGAGCATTGGCATGTTCGTGTATTTCATTTAACTTTAACCAAACACGAACACATAATCAAACACGACTTTCGTGTTCGTGTTCGTTCGTTAAGAAAACGGAAATGTTCGTGTTCGTTTATGTTCGTTCAATAAAAAGCTAAACAAACAATTTACGAACATAAATGTATAAAAATAAAGGAGTATTGGACCTTAACAGTCCCAACTATTAGTTTTTGGCTGCTGCCGGTCCCAACTTCTGAAATATGTGCTGGCGGTCCCAATTTTTATCATTTTTGCCATTAATGGACAGCCGGTAAAAAAGTTAACGGCGTTACGTTAACTTTTTTTTTTGAATTTCATGTCGACGTTTTATGGATTTTGATCGGATGAGTCGATTGATATAAAAATTACATCGAAACGGTGCTCCAAATGACAAAACGATGCTTCATCGGGTTGTTAAACCTAACGGTTCTTTAACCAGATGTACAAATTTCGTTGTTTGGATCATCGTTTCGAGGTAATTTTTACATCAATCGACTCGTATTCTTATTCCGATCAAAAACCCTCAAACGTTGGTCTGTAATTCGAAGAAAAAGTTAACGCCGTTAACTTTTTTTAACGGCGGCCCATTAGCGGCAAAAATGATAAAAGTTGGGACCGCCGGCATATATTTTAGAAGTTGGGACCGGTAGCGGCCAAAAACTAATAGTTGGGACTGTTAAGGTCCAATACTCCAAAAATAAATAAATAAACATAAGCGAACATTGATGAACGCAAATGAACAAGTCTAATACGTCATAATTCAACCAAAACACACTTGTAAATTGGTGATTTAAATAAGGAAAGTGTCATAGAAATGTAACAAAGTTTACTCATTGTTCCTTGTTTTAATTAAATACCTCAAACTTTTTTTGTCTCTATAAAGTCACTAAATTTCATAAGTGTTCCAATCTTATGTAATATTTTTACAAATATTTGAATTTTTTAAAATTGAGTTGGGCATATGAAACATACATGAATTATGATTATAAAAAAGTGAAAGTTTTTTTAAATCAATTTGAATCGGGATCTAAAGGTGAAGACTAAGAATTTACAATTTAATAACAAAGTTCTAAATTTATTGAGTTCAAGTCAAATTGAACAAAAATAATCACAAAATAGTATCAAAAGTTTATACATATTTCATTTGCCCAAGTCAATTTTTAAAAATTCAAATAATCATAAAATTAATACATAGGATTGGAACACTTAATGAAACTTCAGTGACATTAGAGAGACAAATAAAGTTTCAGGTATTTAATTGGAACAGTTGTCAAACTTGATTACATTTTTACAAAGTTACCCCCCCATTTAAATATACATAGTTCATCAAAATAAGAAATATACCAAAATCATTCAAAATGTTCAGCAGGAAGTTAACAAAGACTAAAAAGAATAGACAAACAAAATGATCCAAATGGAATCAAAATCTTAAAAAGAATAATATGAAATTTTGTTTAGTATGCATATGAAAATTTGTTTTAATATTTAAACGAACAAGCATAAATAAACAAACATAAATGAGTTTAAATAAACGAACACATATGAACAAACATAAACGAACGTTCACAAATACAATTAAACGAACACAACATGTGTTTGTGTTCGTCCGTTTAACTAAACGAACACAATTTTTGTTCATGTTTGTTCGTTTAGCTAAATAAACAAACACAAACGAACTTCCTGCCGGACAATGAACGTTTGGTTCATTTACAGGCCTAGTCCCCCTCCTGCCCCTCTTCTACACTGTTTATGTATTAGTATGTTTTCTACAGAGTCAAGTACTTTTACTATGATGTTCTATGATCTTGACAAGTGTCAACATTTTTTGCCCCATGCAAATCTAAAATCCTAATCAAAACAACCATGGTACCATTTTTATTAAAGAAGGCATTCGTGTAAATTCCTAATAGAAAATAATCTCTTTAATAAATGTGTTAGACTATTAACCATATGTAATACACCCTTCAATCAGGAAAGGCAAGGGGTATTTATGGACCAAAACCAATATCATTAATAAACCATATATAGAGTTCTAAGCTAAAGATTGCATGGAAAGCTAGATTTAACAATCAAGTTTGAGATCCTAGTCAAATTGGGCACTGTGGCCATGGGCTGTGAACCTTTTGCAGTTAATTACAGTTTAAACTGTGGTATAACTAGGATTTTCCGTGGACATATATGTGCCTGTTCTCCAGTCATTTCTGAATTGTTTTTTCTTTTGTCTTTGACTCAATGTGTTAGTGGTAGAGATGGCAAATGATGGCATCGCCTTTATGAGTAAAATGTTGGATTTGGGCTTTTATCTTCCTTTAATGGTCAAATGAGTGGAAAGGTTGGGCAGGTCAATGGGTTGGATGTCACCCAAAAATCCAAAATGTGTTAAAATGCATAAATCTTAGTAAATTGTTTTATTTCAAAATTTTTGTTATCGTTGTAATTTTATATTTTTTCGAACGTCAATTATTTGTAGAATTCAAGAAAGAAAAGACACTTTTTGCAGGTTGGGACTTGTCCTAGAAATTACCAAATTTGACTTGTTACCCACACCCAACCGCCTCACCTGACCTGCCTATTTTGCCATATCTAGTTATTGGAGGATATTACAGAATTGACATGTGTATTAAAAGTGAACTTGTTATGTTTGACAGACTAGGCTGGAGGGAGCATCCATGAATCGGGCTGGACAATTTGCTGTTGTTTTGGAGGTATCCCTTCTGCTTTGCATCAAGATATCAATTCTCATTTTCTTTTAAACCCAAGACCAATCTCTTACACTTAATGACCATTATTATTGTTTTATGTTGTAAAGCCTAAAAGTATTTATTAATCTTATAATACTAAAGTAAAATAAACTAAACCTAAAGTTATTAATCTTGTAATAGTAAACAAATTACTAAACCAGTTATATATTTTGTGATGTTATTGTCGATCCTGACACATTTTCAACTTTATAATCAAGGTCTATGAAGTCGCATCGTCCCTTTTCATGGTTGATGTTCGGAAGGCTGCTGGAGATACTCTTGAATACCACAAGGCATCATTTTCTTAATTTTAGTCAAACAATATTGTTATCATGAAATTAATGGGTAACAAGAAAATTTTGTGTGGATGTTAATAGCTTGATTTATTTTATGACAGTTTTACAAGGATTTCTGTAGCAAACTGGACCACATCATATGGAGACCAAAAGAGGGCCTGCCAACATCTTCTCTTTACAGAACAATGACATGCTGACCTGTCACCTGAGGAGAGAATATTTTTAGTGTACAGGAAGGTAATTTATACATACATATGTTTTGTGGATATTTCTTATTATCTGGTACCAGGTTTTAGTGCACTGAGTGTGTCATCATCATGTTACTAGCAACTTATAACACCAGCTCGAATTAAGCGTGTTATTTTATAATCTATAATAATAAATATGATGTGCTTAAAAGTTAAAAATCATTTAGTTTGGTTTATGCAGTTGGTTTTAAATGATAGAAGACAATTGGGTATTTATAAGTTTAGTTTTGTTCGTTACGAGTTATTCCCGCCACAATGTGTAGTTCCCGTAGTTCTACAGGATTGGATTTCTCTGAACCGTGAATCACATCGGATTGAAACTATTCAATGGTACACTTAGAAATCTCAATTAGATAAGACTTTTGAGAGACTTTCAAGAACGAACGTGTCTTTGTTTTGTACCTAGAAGATTACCAGGATTCCTGTATTCGGTTTTTGGTGAAAACTGCCTCAAAGCAGTTATCTCAGGACGTTTCCTGTTTCCGCTAGGGACAGTCGTCCCTTAAAGCAATGCCCATGAAATAGCGTCATAGCGACATGTACTTCTAAGTTGTGCTAAACCTTTTATGGCTCCAAATTGCTCTTTGAAAGTTCGTTACATAAAACTATATAAGTTTAAATAACATTACAACATGTAAATACTATATGATCTAAAGTATGAGTCTTGAGTCCAACCCAAACTGCAAGTCTCAACAAAAATTACTGTTACTTCTTTAACAGCCTCAGACGTTGAACTGTCTTGATGAACGATCTATAAGAAACAAAAACAAATCACACAACACAACGATGTATTAAAGATCGATTTTTGTAATATAAACAAGTTACAAACTTCCTTATGATAAACTTGTGACAAGGTCAAAAATCATTTTTCAAAGTTCCTTATTTGAAGAGTATGGTCGGGTTAGCTGGTTCAACCAGCTAGAGCCCATAGCTTATGAACCTGACAGGTGATGAGAGCGTGTTCAATCGAGTTTTAAAACGTTGTATGACATACGAAATCGAAATTACTAAGAATTTTACTACATTACCCCCACGGTACATCTCCGGCGAGCAACCAGGCGCCTTCTTTGTCTTTGTAAGTCAGTGTCACATCTTCAATATCTATGTTCCCAAATAGAGTCCGATTAAACCATAATTTTCACTTGCAAAGTCAAACTAGCATATGATTCTTATGATCCCATCTATTTATTTTTCATTTTCTGTTTTCTTTTAACATTCTCGGTTTTTAGTTTTTAGGTAAATTAACAAAGAAGCCAATGGGGTTGTTGGTCCATTAGCTTTTAACTTTCTTGATATGCTTATTGGTAACCATCTTTTATTTAGAATAATAAGTCTAGAGTTCAAATCCGGTTGTGGACTTAAACAGAAATAATAAGTGAATACGCTTTTGCCTATAGAGAAAACTTCATTTTTACTCTCTAAGGTTTGCTTAAAATAATAGTTTCTATACAAAGGTTTAAAAATTGCATTTTACATTCTTAAACTTGTCAATTTGTCATCATTTGCTACATCCAACTAACTACTGTATATCCAAGTCAAACGTTAGTCATATCCCATGTGCCCCTCGTGTGAGGGGCATTTTAGTCATTTTTAGCATCGGTTCCTCTTACTTTAATATGTTATCATTCCTAAATCCACCACTTTAAGGATCTTACTAACGTTTGACTTAGACGGAGTTAGTCGGATGTAACAAACTGTAACAAAGTAACAAATTTAAGAAGGCAAAATGCAATTTTAAAAACCTTTTATGTAAACCGTTATTTAAACAAATCTCAGTGATGCAAAACAAAGTTTACTCTTTTCTTTATGTAGCATGAAGTATGAACATAATAACGTTTGGGGTGAAAGTTTTATGGGGCCACAAGAAGTATGAGCCTCCCTATTGTTCTCTTTACAAGTGTTAAATTTTGTCAATTCTTTTTTTTTTTTTTACAGTTTTTGGAAAATTTTATTTAGGGGCTGTTTGTTTACCTCTTAATAGTTCAGTTTAGTGTTTAATCATTCAGCATTCAGAGCGTTTGTTTCAGAAAAAAAAAAGAGTCTCTGAATGGTTCAGTTAAGTGCTGAATGGTTAAGAGACAGAGAGATGCTGAATGAAACTAAATAGAGCATACACTAACTTTATACTCATCTGAAGTTCTACCCCAACATTCCTCTCATTGATGGAACCTTTTAATGGTTCAGACCTCTTAACCATGTAGCATTTAATAATTCAGATTTTGCCAAACAGCCCCTTAAATATTTAAGTTCTGTCACTGAACATTACAAACGTTACTAGTGTGATTTATATTTTGCATCCCATGGGCAGGTTTATATATTTCAATCCATTTATTTATATTTTGTATCAACTAGTTTTATTTTGCCCCTTAATTTGAAGAGTATTTTAATTTTGTTTTTCTTCCGGGATTTAGGATAAGAAAACTTACATTTATCAAACATGTTGGCCAAGGTGTGTACAAGGGTTTGGTAGGATTGGTGTCGATTAAGCTCAACTTTTCTTGCAATTGCTACACCTTCCATGTTGACTTTAACATACGTTGACTTTGACTTTGACCTCCCACCATCTCCGTTTCCTATTTTCCGGTGACAAAGTTTCTTCTTACATATCTTCACTGGCGGCCACCCGATCATACCGTCAACTCGGTTTCCTGTTTTCCGGTGACAAAGTTTCTTCCTCCATGATTTCATCGGTGGCCACCCGATGACACCACCATTGTTGCTAATGAAACATGACAATACGTTAATTACAATTGTCTTGTACCTCAATAACAAGTTTGGTTATTTGCCTTAAGCCCTTAAAAGTTTATATATTACTAAGGAAAATTAGATTTTAAAAATCCGAACTTTAACCTATTGGCCAACACAAATTTCGATGGAAATTTTTTTTAAAGGGTCTCAGTTAAAAACACTTAACACCTCTAGGTTTTTTTCAAATGGATTGATGCATAATTTACTTCGAACCGATGCTCCAAACGAAAAAAAAAAAAGAGTTTTACAATATGGTAAAACTTACATAAGTTGAAACATCGTTTTATCATTTGGAGTACCGGTTTGAGTTAACTTTTACATCAATCGATTCGTATCCTCCTCCCGATCAAAATCCCTAAAACATTAGTTTGAAATTCAAAGAAATTTAACGGCGTTAACTGTTTTTTAACAGGACTCTTAAAAAATTGTTTGAAAATTAAGATCTTCACTGAGAATTCTTTTAGCTAAAATTTTTATCGGCCAATAAGTAAAAATTTAAAATTTTAAAATTCAATTTTTCTATTTTCAAAAGAAGTCTTGCATACTCAAGCAATTGCAAACAAACAACATATAAACACTTATTAATTATTATTAATAGTAACAGTAATTATATATTATAAAACATTGGTCGGTGTTAAGCCAGTTAAAAAAAACAAAACTAAAGATGCACATAAAATTAGTATATTTATTAAAATGAATGATTCGGTCACAAATGTCCACGGCTCGGGAATCCGTCGCAAAGTGATATCGAATACTCAAAATAGTTGGTTGCTATTTATACCAGCAGCTTTGTAATAGCGTAAGTTTTTTTAACTAGCTAGCCTTAGTTTTTTAACATTTAACCTAGACTTTAAAAGATAAATACATAACAGAAGCCTTAACTGTTTGGTTGTAAGATACATCACTTAAACAAATAGAATATACGTTTCACCAATTGAACAAAGAATAATTAATCATAAAATTTGTTTAATTGTTTACCTGCTTTGTTGAACAAAGACAGAATTGGAGTGAATTTCATCATCACCAATATTGTCATAATGTTTTCTCTTTTTTGAATGATGAAGTGAGATTAT
Source organism: Tagetes patula (assembly GCA_026259685.1). Taxonomy (NCBI): domain Eukaryota; kingdom Viridiplantae; phylum Streptophyta; class Magnoliopsida; order Asterales; family Asteraceae; genus Tagetes; species Tagetes patula. The sequence continues at coordinate 5,147,981 of JAOYNQ010000033.1, forward strand.
AGAAGATGTAGAAAAAGCAAGACCCAGATGAAGCTCCATTATAATTTGTGTACCATGCATTGCATTTGCATGCAATATATATAAAAGACTTATTGATTGAGTTGGTATAATATATATAATAATATATATAGTTATAGTTATATGTAGATGCAGAGGAGGCAAAGTGTTTAATTATAGGTGGGTGTGTCTGGGGACTTTCATTTAGAGATATTAGACAGAGGGGACCATGACCACAAAGTTATGTTTTTATCATCCTATATATATATGCCTATATATATATTTTACTTTTGTATATATTTTACTTTTGTATTTAGGTATATTGGTTTTACCGGTCCTAACTATCATCTTTTGTCTTCTACCAGTCTCAACTTTTAAATTAGTTGTTAACAGTCCCAACTTTTATCACTTTGGTAACCACTGGTCCCGTCGTTAAGTTTTTTTAACGTCGTTAAGTTTTTTCCAAATTCAAGACCGATGTTTTAGACCTTTTGATCGAAAGAATAATATGTGTCGATTGATGTAA
>JAOYNQ010000033.1:5148603-5166160 GCA_026259685.1 Tagetes patula
GGGCTTCCATAAGATGGTGGCGGGATACTTGTTTGTGGTAGTGGTGTGGAAAATAGGGGGTAACTTGATGTGATTGCAGCGGAAGGTATAGGTTCTGACGTATAACTCACAGGAATGAAAGGGAGTGACGTGACTGGGTGGAAAAACTGACAAGAAATACTGGGGTCAGCTATGGTGTATAATGGAGGTGGTATAGATGTGAGTTGAGGGTGGATCTCAGGTAAAGACACCAACACTGGCTGGCTAGCTGCCATTAGGATAGGTGAGGTGACGTTAGAAAAGGCCGGTGTGATGTTTGAGATTTGTGTTTCGATACTTGTGGTTGGAAATGACGTGGGGGCTGCCATTGTTATAATTTTGAGAAAACTGAAAGTTGATTTATCAAAGAGAAAGTGTAGATCTGATAAGTTACTGTCCCACGGATGGCGCCAAATGTAGCTTCAAAAGGAATGCATGTTTAAATTAAATATATCTCTAGCTTGCAACAGTGTTATTCTCGGGTTCAATGTATTTATTTTCATGTTAGCGGGTGTGAAACCAATAAAAATCAGACAATTCATAATAATTTTCGGTGCTTATTTACTATTTTTAAGAAACTATTTAGAAGACGCTCTCAATTCCTTAGTATACATCTTATCTTTAGTGGAATGAATTAGTACGGTGGTGAATCAGATTAAAGTTTAAATCTTGAGTAAACTGTTAAAAAGGTCTCAGGGTTTGTATCGTTTCAACCACTTTGGTTCTTATGTTTTTTTTTTGTCATTTTGATGTTTGCTTTTATAAAAAATTGTCATTCTGGTCCTTCCGTCAACTGTCCGTTAGATTTATCTGTTAAAATTGAAGGGTAATATAGTCATTTTACATTTTAGGGACCAAAATGACAAATTTTTACAAAACTAAACACTAAAATGACAATTATTTTATATTTCAAGGACCAAAATGAAAATTTGATTACTGATATTATTATTATTATTATTTTTATAAAATACAACATCATTGAGTAAGCCTTCTCTATAACACACCACCAATGCCACCTCCGTTGACCATTCCTTTCGTCTTCTCGGTCGCTACACACCCCATCCAAATAAAATCTTATCGAATATCAATTCCCTTCGTCCACCTCCCAACCGACCACCACCACCAAGCAACCTATTTTCTTACCCTCTTTGGAGGAGCAGGGACGACTCAATCATTTTTGGGTCCTTAGACAAAGTAAAATTTTGAGTCTCTTTTTAGCTTGTTTAAATGTTATTATTTTAAATTTTTCTTCACTTCTATCCGAGGTTGAGACCGACGCTAATAAACAATAATGTTTAGAGTTGAAATTATATATATTTTTTGTGATTATTACATATTTTAAAAATCAACCGTCTTCTTTTTTTAATTGAGTCATCAATTTTTTTTATGTTTCTTTAGGTGTTTAGCATTTTGTTTATGTTTATATAATGTTTTACGGTGGAAGAGAGTGTCATGGTGGGGGCGTTGTCATCACATTGCTTGAGGTAGAGATGATTTCAAAGATGAAAGTTGAAAAAATGACTAAAATGGCCGACGATGGAAAAAATGACCAAATTGATAGAAGTTTGGGAAAATGACCAAAATGGCATAAAGTAGTTTGGAAAAGGACCAAAACGGCAGTTTAATAAATAAGGGTATTTCCGTCATTTGACATAAAACTAACAGAAAACGTTGACGGAAGGACCAAAATGGAAAATTTTTAACAATCCAAACACCAAAATGGCAAGAAAAAAAAATATAAAGACCAAACTGGTCGAAACGATACAAACTCAGGGACCTTTTTGGCAATTTACTCTTAAATCTTTTATAAAGTCAAAGAATGGATTTAGATCTAATATTAAATGAATATAAGTGGTTTATAAACACAAAGTGATATAAGTGTAAATAATTAAAACTTTAAATGGTAGGCCAATGATATATTAGTCTTTACTTCATTTCCAAATTTCATCATCTTCTTTAACGTCCATACGACATTATTTTTTTAATAAAAATTACACAAAAATGAGCATTTTTAATCTTCAAAATGCATATAGTGTTTATGTATAAAAAATGATTTTTTTTTCATGTTTCAGCTCATTGTGTTATTTCATCAGTTCATTATGTTATTTCATCATATCATCGTGTTTTTTTTAGTCAGATCATTGTGTTATTTTCATATGTTCATTGTGTTATATTATAACTTGTTTCTAAATACAAACAAAAACATACGTAATAACACAATATGTCAAATCTTATAAATTGTTTTCATTGTTGACAACTTGACATAATTATGTGCCATAGCATCTCAAATTTATTACTTGTTTTATTTGTGTAATCTTTATCAAGTCATTGTGTAATCCTCATCAGTTCAGAAGAAAATAACACAATGAGCTTAAAAACATGAAAAAAGTTTGTTTTTAATATATTAATATTATACGCATTTTAAAGATAAGAAAATGTTTGTTTTTATGGTGTAATTTTTTTAAAAATAACGTAGTATGTAAAAGTTATGGACGTTTAAAAAATTGGGTGGAACTTGAAATATAAACACATTACCAATATTACCCTTTCATATAACGTTAAAGGAGTGTCACATGCCATCATCTCATGACTTATTAGAATTTTTATAAAGTCTGGACTTTATAGTAGAACTCTAATCTTGGTGTGGTAATTAACAAAACGTACCAAAAAATTCATCAAATTCAAATTTCTCACCATTAAAAATGAAAAAACACCATAAAGTGATGTAAATATGCGAACTCTAAAAATAGCATCAAAACAGTTAATATTGATGCGATTCCAATGAATAGCACCATTAAATATGTATTTAATAGAGAGAAAAGTATAAATTGACAACAAAAAACCTTCACTATAAACTTAAAGTCCAACAAAATTTTTCAAGGTTGTTTCCAACAAAGCTTTCGACAACGTAAATTGGGATTTTCTAGAGAGGCTATGGATAAAATGGGGTTTTCGGATAAATAGAGGCTTTGGATAAAAAAAACATCCTCCACTCAACTCGCACATTGGTCTTGGTCAACGGTTCCCCTATGCGTGGGGGTCCGTCAAGGAGATCCTATGTGTGGGGGTCTGTCAAGGAGATCCTCTTTCCCTACACCTTCTCTTGCTTGCAATGGAAGTACTTAACAACATGATGGTTCGCGCAACAAAATCTAGCATCTTCAAAGGCATTAGACCAAACGAAGGCCCTAACTAATCTAAATCTAAAAATTTTGCTAGAATTCTTAGATTTTTTATTTGGCTTCAGGTTTACAGATCAACTTGTCAAATAGTAACATTTATGGCATATGGGTAAATAAAAACGAAGTAAGAAACATGGTAGCAAGATTAAGATACTTTATGGGATCCCTTCCTCTGAATCATCTTGGTTTGTCGATTGGCTGTAACATGAACCACATAAAGAATTGGAAACCGGTCATTGATTCTTTCAAAAAGTCATCTCTCATCATGGAAAGCCAAGACACTATCATTTGGTGGAAAGCTTTCTATAATCAAGTCGGTTTTGGGAAGCATCCCCTTATAGTTCATCTTGGTCTATAGAAACTTGTTCCTTTCTATTGTACAATCCAATAGAATCTCATATTCATGGAATGTTATGTTATGGTTGATAAATGGCTATAGTTTGTCATTAGTACTATATCTAGAATAAATGACTATGATCAATTCTAAAGTAGTATAAATAAGTCACACTTTGTGTACATATGTGGCTAAGCCTTCTATTGTAATCATCGGTTCAAGGTTTTAATAGAAAGGAACATTGGTAGTATAATTTGTGTCTACTATTACATTGCTTATCTATCTCTTAGGTGTGCTTGATCAAACAATATCACAAGGATTCCGCATGTTTGATACTTGTGATCGTACGAAACTTGTGTGTGATACAATCCAACACACACATATATATAGGGTGAATTATCTTACAAATGGTTTGAAAAATTGTAAGTATACTACAAATAATCTTTTAGACTACAAATATATATAGGGTGAATCTAAGAATACTACAAATAATCTTTTAGACAAAATGTAAGTAAAAAAGACACAACATCGGTTTGAAAAATTGTAAAAAAATAAATCTAAATCGAATTTCAAAAAAGGTCTCGGAGACATTGTTTTCCTTATCGTCCTCCAAAAATAAATTAAACGAAAAAACAAAAAATATTAACGTGTCATTGTGTCTTTTATAAATTTATGACACAATGAAGATTAAAAAGACACAATGAAAACGTTAATTTTTTTGCTAAATTTTTTGAAGGAGGACGACGAAGAGAACAAGGTCTCCGAGACACGTTTTGACATATTGTTTATCTTTAGAAGCATAACAAAGTTTTCATTTTGTTCCAATTAAATCACACAAACTTTGTTTTGTTTCAATTAAATATCTTATATTTGATTTTGTTTCAATTAAATCACACAAACTTCGTTTATTTCAATTAGATTACTTATTCTTAAGTTTTGTTCCAATGAAGTCACTCAAACTTTGTTTTATTTAATTAGATAACTTAAGTTATTTTAATGCTTCAATCCTACAAGTAAAGTTTTTTAAATTGTGAAGCATTTGAAAATAACGGAAAATTTTAGAAACTCAAAAAAACTTTAAAATATGGCAAAAAATTGTGTTTTAATTATAATTTAAATACTGAAGATTAATTTTGATATGTTAACAAGTTAATTGTTTATGATTAAAACACATTTTTAAAGTTAAGTTATTCAATTGAAACAAAACAAAATCTACGTGACTTAATTGGAACAACACTTAAAGATAAGTTATCTAATTAAAACAAAACGAATATTGACTTAATTGAAACAAAATCAAAACTTCGTTATGAATTTGTGACATTTCCCTTTTTTATTTTAACGTAATTATCATTTTAATATCTAACTTTGGATATATACACTTTTAGACCTCATATCTTAGTGTATGATGCATTAAGGTTTTACACCGACACATGTTGAACATGGACGTGTGAGACGAAGTCACATACGTAACACTCAGTTGGCTTGAGTCGCCTACTAAGTTGTTTAATAAATCCAAAAAGAATCTAATAATTAAATAACAAATTAATAAATTCACAAACCACAACCTAGTCAAAGTCAATTATTTTTCATTTTTTAGTCATATTGAATTTGCAAATCTCACCCTTGCAAAACCCTAGCTTGATTCAAACAAGCGGACACTCACTCACTCAAATCTTGACACATCCGAACCCTAACACACAAACACAACTCTCTTTTCATTACTTGACCCAATTTCAGTTTCACTTCCTTCAAAAATGTATTAAAAATCTCATTTTTTCAAGTGGGTTTGTCTCTGTACAAGATATAATTTCTCCAATGGAAGTAGCGAAATCGTTCGGTAGTGGTTTAGGGTTTTTGCAGAAGAACATGAGCTCTTATGTTTCTGAAGCTCTGGTTTTTGAAACCAACTTGGTTGCTCAGAGATTTGTTGCTTGTTTGCTCATGATGGTATACATATTCAACACTTTTTACATTGCCGCTATACTATTTTTTAGTGTTGTTGTCACTTTAATCACCTGTGTATGATTAATTGAGGTTGAGATTGTAGGATTTAACGTTTGGCTGTTTATGATTATGGGTTTTAGACAGAAATAGTTTCTTTTGGTTTTAGCACACCAGGTGTTCGGTGATTTGTTACACTGAATCTGGAAACATGATATTTAAAAGTTTAGTATCTGTTTCACTTATACTTGCCAGGTGTATGTAAGGACCTTTAAGATTTTGGTTGACATTTTGTAATTGGACTTGAAAGTTGAGTCTTTTCGGCCCCCAATTGTATTTGTTTGTGGTGGGTTTCCTTTAGCTTTTAGGCTCTGTTGTGAAAGGCCCGCAAGGCGCCCCTAGGCCCTTTGGTGCAACTCCAGCGTAACCTTGTCGGCTTGCTTCAAAAGCCCCATTTTCGGGTGCTCAAGCATACACATTTTTAGGCCAAGTTTTGGTCAATTTTTCTTTCTGTTGGCTGGGTTCTTTTTAACTAAGCATATTAAATGGGCTGTTATATGCAAGTTGTCAATCAGAGATAAAAGGTTTTTATCTTTCCTCTTGTTTGACTGGTATAATTGGCTGTTATATGCTCATTCTTGTTTTTAATGCAAATTATTTGCATCGGTTTCTTTTGTGGCAGTTTCTTGTATTGTTACTTGTTTCTCTGCTTTGTTGATATTGTATACTCCAAGGCAATTGAACGTGGCCTGTTTCTTCGATAAACATTTCATTTTTTGTGCTAATTCATCTTAACATGTGGTGATTTTGCATACGTAGACACAATATTTGCTGAAGGATACAGATACATTACCAAAATTGACTGGAAATGATCAAAGGTAAGTTCTTTTTAAGCAGGTTTGTATTGAAATTTAAATATGGTTAAAGACTTAATGCATACTCCATGGTTGAAAACATTGCAGATTTCCTTTTGCTGAGCTTCACAGGACGGACAAAACTGAACCCGAGGCAAAAGATGGAAGTGACACAGAGGATGATGATGAAGATGATGGCAATGCAGAGGAGCCTGGCGATGATGATGCTGGAGATGAGGATTTCTCAGATGAAGAAGGACCCGAGGATGATGATGTGGTAGGTGACCCTGATGAGGATCCAGAGGCGAATGGTAACCAAGACAGTGATGATGATGATGACGACGACGACGACGACGACGATGATGATGATGATGAAGAACAGGACAATGATGATGATGGTGATGATGACGGTGATGAAGAAGAGGAGGAAGATGATGATGACGATGAAGAAGATGAACAACCACCTGCTAAGAAGAGAAAGTAAAGTGAAGATAGTCTGTTGTTAGATCAGAGATATTGGTCAGTGTTTCATTATCTATCTATCTATCAAGTATGTTGTAGGAAACGTGAACATTGTTATAACTTTGACTTGTGTCGTTTGTGGAACATCAAATCCTTAAAATTGGTATGCATATATTCCGTTTTATGGGATGAATAATTCGTGTTCTTTCTTATATTCAGTCTAAGGTTTTTAAGTGGGGGATAATGGGCATATGTTTGGTAAAATTTGGGGGAATAATAGTTAGGTTTTGGAAGTGATTATTTGACTAGTGTTTGAAAATACAAATTATGAAAAAACATTGTTCTTCAACAATCAGAAAATAAATTGAAAAAAATGCATTTGCTTCTTAAAAGTTAAAAGCATCACTTTAAACAGAACCTAAAGACACTATATTGAAAACCTTTTTGTTGTATATAGGTGTTTAGCATTTTAGCTAGACAAGTGTACTTGTAGCTCAACTAGAATAAAAGGAATAGGACACAAGTAAAGTCCGAAACAGGTTCTTGAGTAATTTTGTTTGGCAAAACCTAACTTGTTTTAAAAAGTTTCAAGTTGAGAACATTTTTATCAACTTCTTGTTGGCCCGTTTACCTGTCATTTTATTATAAATTCTTGAAAGCTTATATATAACAATGTTATCTGCATTTTATTAACCAACACTCTGTACTAAAAAAAAACTTCTAAAAGACTTTATCCGGTTCGAGCATATTGGTGTATAGATCCTTCTTGGCCAGACAAGAAGCGTGCGTTACTAATTGACTTGATAGTTCAAGACTTTAACTAGTAAAAAAGGTTTGTAGTAGTAAAATATACCGATATGATTAAAAAGCTGGTTTTAAAACATTGGCCTAAACTATTTTTTGTGGGACATAAAGCATCCAAACTAAAGACAAGCAAAAAGACATCTATACTAAACTAAGGAATATATGTTACTATCAAATTTAAAATGATGATTAATTTCATCATTTTTTTAAATGATCATTCCCTTTAAACATACATTCATGGTCATTCATCCATTAAGACATGTCATGATGTGGTTGTGTGTGTTAATGAAGCTGGCTAAACCGTTATTCTACTGGTCTTCATGCTAAGCTGTTAACCTGTAGGATAACAGTTTAGCCAACTTCTCTAACACACATAACCATGTAATTTTAACACGTTTCGGTCTATAGAAAAGGTCTGCGTAGACTCTTATGTCTGCTCCGCGCAGAACACGTGCAGACATCGTCATCTGCATATTGTTTGTTTTTCGAAGATGTTTAATTAAAAAAGTTTGCGCAAGCTATTCTTGGTGTAGAGTTGGAACAATTATTTCTAAGATCTTCTAAGTTTTACAGAGGGATAAACACCATCATCAAGTGCCACCACTGTCCCCACCACCAACCATTGTCTACCACCACTGTCCACCACCACTACCACCAGTCCACCACTATTATTCTAGCTATGGGATGATCATAATCAGTGGCGGAGCTAGCCCAGAATATTAGGGGTATCCCTCGAAATAAAATTGTCTTACACTTGTATAGTTTTTTTTGCGACACTCGTACAAAAAAAAAATTTTGACGTAAACTTTTACAAAACGTCATTTTTCGCATATCATTAGCAATATCCGGAGTTTTATCACAATTTTTTTGAAAATTATTCAACAAATTTTAGACAACTTTAACAAATATTATCATTTCTTGGTACTTTTTCAAACAAAATTGACAACAAAAGTCAGTTTTGATTGTTCAGGGGTAACCTTTTAACTGTTCAAGTGTATCCTAAACATAAAACGAAAGAAAAAACATCAAATTTTACATTACGCACCAAAAGTTGAGCCGTAGCCCGGGCTACGGCTCGAAAATACATACCTCCGCCCCTAATCATAATAAATAAATAAATGACATTTTAGTAAAAAGATAATTAATGATAAAATTCGGACATAAATATAAGAGTTAATTACACAAATGGTACCTATGGTTTAGCAGAATTCTCATGTTTGGGTACTAGTTATCTTTTTTCCCTACCTTAATACCCGATGTTTCATTTTTTCACGAGATTAGGTACTAATGCCCACTTCTGTTAGTTTGTTTGCTAAAATCAAGTCACATGACTAAAATAGCATTGAAGAACTCAAAGTTAAAAAAACAAATTAATCAGGGGCCATTTAGAAAATTTTCAAAGTTAACTAAACTAAAACCCAAACCTCCACCCACCCCCTCTTGTACATCAACGATTCCCATCCCCCATTTCCTTATAAAATGATAATATTTGTTAGTACGAGGTTTAACGAAGAGGGTGGTGGCGTTGGCGATGGTGGTGGCCGGTTGTTAGTACGGGGTTTAACGAAGAGGGTGGCGGCAGGTTAAGTCATGAAAAAGAGAGATACAAAACTGTCTTCTAAATAGTTATATAAATTACATAATAAGTCCCAATCCTTATAAAATTACAAAGTATGTTCCATGGATACAAACAGAACACAAATGCCCTAGAGTCTAACAGGAAAACTAACAAAAATTAACATTAGTACCTAATAACGTGAAAAATGAAACATTAGGTATCAAAACTGGGAATTATGCTAAACTATAGGTATCATTTGCGTAATTAACTCTAAATATAAGAAGTCAAATTTTGGAAAACACGTGAGTTAGCAACAAATGTTGGTAACTACCGGTCTAACCACCGCCACTTCTGTTGTGTTGTCTACTTAATTCAACCCCAATTTCTAAATCAAAATCCCCATAAACGAACCCTATGTTTCATCACTCTTAATTTTCTCAACAACCCCAATCAATATATACATCATTCTTTTTCTTTTCTTTAAAAAACATTCATATTCATGGCTTCTTCTTCTTCTTCCTCCAAAAAGTGGTTTTTTAGTTTTTGTTTCATCAACATTTTGATGATGATTTTGCTGCGTTCGAAAGTTGAAAATGGGTCTGTTTTAATCGATGGAGAAAGTGGGATTGCAGAGATAGATGATGACTTTGTTTGTGCAACAATGGATTGGTGGCCACCTCAAAAGTGTGATTATGGTTCTTGCAGCTGGGCTCAATCTTCTCTCCTCAATGTGGTCTCTTCTTCTTCTTACCATATTCATTGTTTCTTCATTTTGGTTTCATCAGTTTTTATGCTTATTTTTGTCTCTTGTGTGGCATTATTTTTGTAAATGTTTTTGCTTTTTTATTCCCTGCAGGATCTTACCAACAAACTTTTTCAGAATGCAATCAAAGGTAAAAAAACAAACAAACAAATACTAACCAAACACCACTGACACATCATATGGGTCATATAAGTGTTATGCCAACCACTAGTTTGGTCTGGTGACAAAGGTGTATGTCGTTGTTGTGGGTTCAAGAAAAAAAAGGGGTTTTGAGGGTGAGCTAGAGTTTTTTTTTTTTACCTAAGTTGGGTTTCTTTCTGTTTGAATAGTGAAGATGATCGTGTGGGTTAGTAGCATGTGAGTGATCCAAATTGCCGTTTAAAAAGTGTATATATAACTGTTATACTGACAATAATATGGGCCGTTGATGTGTTCGGCTGGCAGAGGCTATGGCCCTTTTTCTCTTGTCTCTAATTACATTTTGCTTTTGACTTTTGGTAAAGTCAGTCTCATTGATTTCCAAATTCAGATTGATATAAATATCTTTTACTTTTCTAGCTCAAAGTGGTTGAGCTTTTGTTGATAATATCTGTATAGATCATTGTAGTTCACAATTGGAAACCTACAACAAGATAACTTTACTAATCTTGAAGGTAAAAATAAGTCATTTGACCCAAAAAGTTTAACTTTTTAGTTATTGATGTGAAAGTAGCTTCAAAATTCGTCTTTTGTGAATGACTATGCAGCCTTTACACCATTAAAGATTAGATTAGGAGGAAGTTTGCAAGATGAACTTGTATATGAAACTGAAGATCAAACTGAACCCTGCATCCCATTTTCCAAAAACACGTCGTCTTTATTTAGTTTTAACGAGGGCTGCCTGCCTCTATCCCGATGGGATGAACTCAACAACTTCTTTAATGAAACCGGGTAACCAAGATGACATCTTTTGTCATTAAAATTCGATCAAACATCATGATTTAGAAAGTAAGCGGGCTTATAACTAGTCTTTTTCTAACAGGGCTAAGATCATATTTGGATTGAATGCTCTTAATGGAAGGATAGTGAAAGCCGATGGTTCAACCGTTGGAGCTTGGGACTCCACCAATGCTGAATCTTTGATCCGTTACACGGTTAAAAATAATTACACGATATATGGTTGGGAACTCGGTAAGTTACACCAGATTCTTGAACACTTTGTTTGAAAAACTGTTAAAAATGAGTTTTTTAAGAATATAAAAAATGATTTTTTTTTCCTAACCTTTGACACAAATAAAAATATCTAACTATTTTTAATATATAAACTAATTTCTGGTGTGTTGTTGCATTTCATTTCTAGTTGTAAACTAGTGATTGTACTTTACTTTAGAGCTTTATCTCCATTGTATTGTAGTTTTAATCAAAAGTGTTCTATATTTATTTTACAAACAGTTCTCCTGTACATTTACAAGCAATATGAATTTGTAGGAAATGAGTTGAGTGGTAGTGGAGTTGGAGCAAGAGTCGCAGCAGCCCAATACGCCATTGACACAACGGCCCTAAAAAACATAGTGGAAGAAATATATGATGGTATCGAGCCTAAGCCGCTAATTATCTCACCAGGTGGATTCTTTGACGCAAAGTGGATCAAGGAATTCATTAACAAAACAACTGACATCCTTGACGTGGTCACTCACCATATATACAATCTCGGTGCTGGTATGGTTTGTAACACGATTGAATTAAGTTGGTTTAAATTTTACAGAAAGATTCTGAAGTTTGGATTTTTACATTGTTGTTTCAACTTTCAACCAGGAGTTGATAAAGACTTAGTTAAAAAGATTCTTGATCCGTCTTATCTTGATGGAGAGGCCAGTACGTTTAAGCAGCTTGAGAACATTCTAAAGACTTCAGGAACATCCGCGTCTGCTTGGGTTGGTGAGGCTGGTGGAGCTTACAATAGTGGTCATCATCTTGTGACTGATGCATTTGTGTTTAGTTTTTGGTAAGATTTGACATTGGTTGAAACTTGAAAGTACAACTGTTGATGCGCAAGGTACAAATGGGATGTCGGTATCTTAGGTGCTATCATTATTTTGCTTGATCACTTTGATGTGTGTCGACACTTGTTTAAGTTGTGCATTAATGTTATTTAGGTATTTGGATCAGCTAGGAATGTCAGCTGTTTATGACACCAAGACATACTGCCGACAAACATTAATAGGAGGAAATTACGGCTTATTAAACACAACTACTTTTGAGCCGAATCCTGATTATTACAGGTACACTTTTTGACTTTCGAGGTCACACTGATGACCCTTCGATATTCATAAACACATGTACATGTTCCTTTAAATGTGATACATAAACCACCTCTATTTCTCTCCCACTATATTTGAGCAGCTCTACTATGTACACATGTGTCTTGTGGTTCTTGCGGATCTCTACTTAAATTTGGTTCCGTGTTAAACCCGCCTTTGTTAACTTCTGATGAAGTTCTATGTAGTTATCAAATTTTAATTGTCTAAAAGTTAATCTGTCGTGTGTGATTCTTTTTGTCAGCGCTCTTCTTTGGCATCGACTAATGGGGAAAACGGTTCTCTCAACAAACTTCACCGGGAGCAAGAAATTGCGCTCGTATGCACATTGTGCCAAAGAGTCTGTAAGTTTGCTAAAAGCTTAATAGTCGAGATGTCTTTAATTTTTTGTTTCATGCAATTTACCGACTTCAATGTGGTTTTCTGAGTCGGGGGGCTATTTGGGAGCGGTTTCTTTATCATGTTGGATACATGAGTGAGATTTTTTGCGATGTTTGTTTGTTTGTTTTTAATGATGTTACAACAGTGTTGATTTGTATGTCAGGACGGGATAACACTCCTACTACTAAATCTAGACAACACAACCACCTTTAATGTAGATATCTCGGTTAGTACATTACTCAAATCTCGGCCACAGATTAAATCGGTGATACAAGATACAAAGATTAGTGAATCTAGTACACGAGAGGAATATCATCTGACAGCAAAATCCGGAAACTTGCATAGTCAAACAATGATGCTTAATGGGAATGAGTTGAGCGTAACTCCGTCTGGAGACATACCTGCATTGGAGCCTGTGCATGTAAGCTCATCAAAGGCGATATCAGTGGCTCCTTATTCTATAGTGTTTGCCCACATCCCGGATCTTACTTTGAACGCTTGCGGAAAGTTGGTCATGGATTTGTAAGAGTACAGAAACTCGCTGCAAAGCAAATTTCGGTTGTTCATATACGAATGCTTTTGTGACTGGTACCTTTTGAACTAAGGATGCTTGTTTGAGTCATGTAAATACTAAATAGCTTCTGTTCTGAAAATAATGAGTTGCTGCAAGAAACTTGGTTTTTGAACTAAGGATGCTTGTTTGTGTCATATAATGAAGTTTTGTTACACGTTCAACATGCTTGGTATCTAGAAATATATTTCCTTAAAACACTACCAAACTCATATTTATTAAATATTTAACTGTGTGAAAAAGTCGCAAACACATGCACATCATCACAGGCGGAAACATGATCGTTGGTACCCCATCGTTGCATGCCCGACATGCTAGTGGACCTAAGCACGGGAGTTTTAAGAGCAGGTGGGTCGAGGTCTGTTTTACAATGACATGTTTTAAAACTGCTATAAAGAATTCGTTTGAGTTGCTCAACATGTTCCCTCAAGGTTCGGTATCATAAGACTACTCTCGTTGGTGAACTTTTGTTAGGTTGTGACACTATTTGATAATAAAATAAAGAAAACATCCAAATACTCTCACGAGATCTCCTCGTTGCAACAACCAAGATTGGGTTAAATTTGTGATGGAAAATGTGACATGTATCATTAACATATTGGTTCTATTTTTATCTTTTAAATTTTAACCCAATTAGCTTTAACTATAATCTTGTTTTTTATTAATAACTTTTAACAATTAACATTTAAAAAAAAACATTTTGATCAGCTTTTTTGTGACGATCTTGCCGGTATAAATTTTAATTAAAACCGAGTTTGTTTAAGAAAACGTATTGTTAATATAAAATAAATATTATTATTTAAAAGTATAACATTATAAGTTTATTAAGTTATTTATTATTTTAAAACAAAATAATTAATTTTTATATATCTAATAAATTTAAGTAAAAACCTAAATTCATAAATTATATATTTTTATAAATTAAAAGTTAGGTTCAACCAGCAACGACCCAACTTACATCGTACCAGATCCGAGGTTCGAGATCCTTTCACCATTTGAAGAAGAAGAAGAAGAAGAAGAAGAAAGACTCAATTTTTTTCTTTATACGTTCATCCTTTTCCTGTCCGAATCAAGACACACATCTCCGATCTGATCATAGATCGCATCCCAGCAACAACAGGTATATTTACATATGCTTCTTCATTTCCATTTACTAACTATTTTCATTTCCTTAAAATTGGTCTTCATCTTTTATCCCTTGGAAATGTGGTTTGCATACTGTGATTGTCAATATACAATTCATACTTAAAAGTCTACCAATGGAGATCAATTAGTTAGGGTTTGATTACACCTACCCCAAACAATGATGAACAACCAGATCAATTAGTTTATGATATCACCAGCTTTAAACTTTAGATTTAGGGGTGTTTCAATCCTAGTTGTCAAAGGCACAATTTAATTCCTCTAGAGCTTAGTTTAATCTTGTTTTAATGTTCATGTCAATGAGCCTAGGTGATTTGACTTGCAGAAGTGAATTCCTCTAGAGCTTAGTTTAATCTTGTTGAAGCTCTGCATCAAAGTGGGAGTAATCGTATAGTTCATTAAACATGGTAAAATAACTCCCCATTTCTTAATTTCTAAAACAAATAAAAATATAAAGTAAAAACTAAAGTGCATGATTTTCAGGTTTACCACTCTACATTTGTCGATGATGAGGGAATCACTAAAGCTTGCGGGTGCCCTTTACTTCCTATTAAAAGTCACATAAGAGGACCGGCTCCTGTTTCAGATCAAGGTCAAATCTTTTTCTTAAAGGTTGTTTTAACCCGCTTAATTAGTCAACTGAAAACTGATTATTAGCTTTGTGCAGCCACAACTGATATAATTGATGAAGCGATCACGTTCTTTAGGGCAAATGTGTTCTTCAAGAACTTTGACATACAAAGCTCAGCTGATAAACTCCTTATATATTTAACATTTTATATAAATGTGGCTTTGAAGAGGCTTGAAGGCTGCAGGACCTTAGCTGAAGGGACAAAGGCTGTAATTAACCTTGGTTTGGAAGACGTTCCGGTACCTGGAGAATCCGGCTTCCCCTTTCCAGGCCTCTTTCCCTTACCCGGATCTAAACAAGAAGCAGGTAAATTTGTTTTAAAAAGCAAATGCCAACGTGCATGTTAATATTAGGGTCAGTAGTTTAGAGGTTGTTCGATTTAATTTCAACGAAATCCTTCACTTAATGAAATTCAAAATCCTTTCATGCTCTAAAGGAAATCATAAGTATGTTTTAACACATGATATTTTTAGTATGAATCTTTATTTTGTAATATTAATTATATAAAGATATTAGTATCTAAATCTTTGTTAGTTTTAAGAAGTAATTTTGTCATTATAGGTATTTTTACATTCCAATTCAAACAAATGTACCACCAAGTACATTTTGGATTTTCAAAAAATTCTTTTAAATTCCAATTCAAATTCCATAAACCAAATACCCCCTTAAGGTCAAGACAGTTAATATTTGGTACACGTTAAAACGGGTCATGTTGGATTGCCTGAAGCACTTTTTTTCAAAAGAAAGTTAACTTATATATATATATATATATGAATATGACCACAAAAGCTTTATTATTTTAACAATAATGTAGTTTTTGAATAAATGATTAAGGAGGTTTTAGGCATAGGAAACATTTTTGGTGACTTTAGCTTTTCAAATCGATCTGTTCAATAGCAAATGTGTCAAATTTGGCCAAAATCATGTTACGTTGGTATCTTACATTCTTGTTTGATGATTTAAACAAGGAAATATGTATGGTTTGCAGAGCTATTGCGGAATTATTTGAAGCAAATAAGGGAAGAAACAAGTGGGAGATTACTGAGCGTTGCGTACAGACCTAACGGCACTCCAAACAAGTGGTGGTTGGCTTTTGCTAAGCGGAAGTTTATTAACACCATCGCTCTTTAGAACCTCCACATATTCTTGTTAATCGAATTATCTTCTGTTGTCGTTTTTGCATTCTTGATACAACTTATGAAATGTATGAAATAATGGTGGAAATAAAGTTAGCCTTTTGTGAAGCAAAAGGTTTCAAACATGTTCAACTGCACTTCATTCAAAATTTCAAATGGTTCGAAGATACAGTTTAGTTCAACGATCTGCCTGATGTAGATCCAAATGCTCAAATCACAAATTTCGAGCTTTCACCCGTTTGGTAAGAATTGATGACGCGAACGGACTTCGAATCCTTAAATTTTCGTTTTGAAGCCAAGCTAAAACTTGGTTCTGTGAATGGGGTTTCTAAAGTCCCTCCCTAGTAGTTCCATGACCACATCTAAACAAATGACAAATATTTTCTTCTAAAATAGAAAACGGTTGCAATCGCCAACTTAAGAACACTATGGTATGTAGCAATAAGAAGTGGAATGAAATGAACCATTACGAGCGAATAGAAAAAGCGTGTTTGGTTGCTCAATTGAATTAAATTGATCATTACAAATGAATGAAAAAACCATCATTTTCATTTTATCCATCCCCCATGTTTTTTTTCATTCCTTTAAGGAATGGAATAATTTTTTTAATTCATGACAAGAACAATGACCAAACCTTGATCCGACACATGCACCTATGAACCTGTCCATGTCCTAACCCATGGCTCGAACCATGACCTAACCCATTAACCGAATCAGGACCCAATCCATGAACTGATTCACGAACCGAGCCATCAACTGATCCTTGACCCGACTCATGTCGATCCATGCCCTGAATCATGACCCAAACCATAATCCGACTCATGACCTGACCCGTGGTCTCGTACCATGACGACCCATATCCTGATCCAAGACCTAACACATGAACCAATCCATGACTCGATCCATGAACAGACTAATGACATGGTCCATGAATTGACTCATGACCGAGCAATGTCGTTACCACTTCATCGAACCATGACCCGAACCATGGCACCACCCATGTCTTGATTCATGTATTGGCCCGTGTATCGAACCATGAGCCAATCCATGGAGTGAACCAAGACCCGACCCATAAGCATGGCTATGTATTTTTGTTATTTTTAGAGATTTGCATTTCTTTCCTTTGTTTTTCCTGCCCATCAAACAATAAGAAGTATTGATTCATTTCATTCATGTAAAGTAACTAAACATAATAATGGAATGGAATAGTCTATTTCATTCCTTTATCCATTCTTTTCCATCATTCATTCTATTAGTTTAAATTATGCAGTTGACATGTTATGGCCTATTTATCCTAGAACTTCTAAGTTGCTCCTAAAATAAAATTTAAGAACGTTTTCATAGAATATATTGTATTTTTATCCCAGACAACAATTTTAGATATATTGTATTTTTAGTATATTTTAGGGTTATTGGATTTAATCACCTTCAACTATTGGTTATTGGCCGTTGTCACCCTCAAGTATCACTTTGGCCAATATA
>JAOYNQ010000033.1:5166260-5177198 GCA_026259685.1 Tagetes patula
TATATGTAATTAAACTTTAGGCTTGGGTAAATATGTAATTGATGGACTTAGGAAGGGGAAATATGTAAAAAAACCTATTATCAATTGTAAGCTTGCCTAAGATGTTTGAAATGGGACTTTTTCTTGGTGTAACCTGCTACTCTAGCTTTAACAAATACGGAGTATTTAAGATCTCTTGAATCTTTCCAAATAGTTGCCTTATCCTCCGACCGGGTATGAAAAGCCTCCTTTACACCATGCTCTTAAGTCTTAAATACCCTTGGCTTCTACAAAAAGCTCAAAATTAGAGCATCCTCAACAACAAACCCAAAGACATTTCGGAAATCATGGGGAACATCAAGTGTTTTTCGTTTATTTAATAAAAACTATTGAATAAAAACACATGGACCAAAACTGTTAAGATGAGACTGAAACTGTTAATGGTATCAAAACACATGGTCCAAAATTGTAGTTTACTCTTATTAGGCTCATTTTCATTAAACAAATTAAACTTATGGCACATTTAACAATTAAAAATATATTTTTAGCAAACTTTATTGACTACTGTTTGTCTAACAAAATGAAAGGCCTAATAAATCAATGACAAAATTACAAGGATGGTCTCTGTGCTCAGGCCTAATTTCACTCTCGGCCCCTAACTCACAGAAATTACAAAGATGAACCAATATTTTGCACTTTTGTTTCACATTTGGGCATTTGGCCCCTGATTTGGATTCCCATTAGTTTTTGAATGTTAAGTCAGCTCATGTGACTTTCACGTGAGGATATATTTGTCGAATATACACTCACGTGAGTGTCATATGGACGATCTTAACATTCAAACTAACGGGAATCTAAATCAGGGGCCAAATGTGAAACAAAAGTGCAAAATATTGGTTTATCTTTGTAATTTCTGTAAGTTAGGGGCCGAAAGTGAAATTAGGCATGAGCACATGAATCATCTATGTAATTTTGTCTAAATCAATGTTAGTCGAGACTCGCTTTGCGACATAATTTTATTGTTCGCACATGACTTATCGTATTGCTAAACATTATTCATCCTAGTACACAGATTGTATCAAATAAAAAAAATAAAAAAGAGCTAGTGTGTGAATGTTAACAAAAATATTAACTTAATTTTGTTTTATGTCAACTTGGTGATTAGTGTGTTTTGTTTTAGCTTATTGTATTTTCTCTTTATAAGTGGATTCGGTTCGTTCTAGCTTCTTACTCGTGGATCCATATTTTGTGTATAACTTTTTCACTAGTGGATCCTTTGTATTTGTTTCATGTTTTGTTAGAAGTATTTTGTCTTGCCGTAGAGAAAAAAAGATCCATCGTATTATTAAAACATTTTAGTCATGAAAATAAAAAAAGATATATTAGTTTTAAACGATTTTAACTATCATCTTTTGTTCACAATCAATCCTAACTAACGAATTTGCTAGTAACGATTGTAACCTTTATCACTAACCGTCGTTAAATTTTTTTACAACGGTAAGTTTTTTCGAATTCCAGACAAGCGTTTTAGGGTTTTTGATCGGAAGGAAAATACGAGTCGATTGATGTATTAAACGGCGCTCCGAACAACAAAATTTTGACAACCGATTGAAGCACCGTTAGGTTTAAATACCCAATTGAAGTGCCATTTCGAGGTAACTTTTACATCGATCGATTCGTATTCTCCTTCCGATCAAAAGCCCTAAACGTCAGTCTGGAATTCAAAAAAACTTAGTGTCGTTAACAATCATTAACAACGGTCTGTTGGTTTCCAAAGTGATAAAAGTTAAAACCATTACCAGCTCATTTACTAATGGAAAAAACAAAGATCAAAAAATGATAGTTTAAACGGTTTAAAACCAATATACCAATAAAAAACAATTGAAATTAGATATTCATAATTCAAATCAATATGTGGTGTTGGAAAACATAGGAGAACGAATCAAAGATTTTGGTAGTTAGTCGTTACGTGGACGACCTCATTTTTGTTGTCTGTTTTTGTAATAAAGTTAGTCGGTCCCGGTTTCATTGAAAGCAAAAGCCCACCAAAAATGGTCTTTAATTTTGCAAATTAATCTAGATGGTTTCTTGCATGTGGTTGAGTATTTTATGTTATATCTATAGAATATGGAGTTTGTTTACTTGTGGTTTTGTGTATATTTATTTATATACATACTAATTGACAAGGTCGGTGCTTTGCACCGGCCGAGTCACGTGATGCCACGTCGCGTTTCAACTTTTTTTACTTTAACGTATTAACGGTTTTAATTCCCGACTTTTTACGTATTTACGGTTTTAATCCTCGACTTTTACTAATTGTCATTTTAGCCCTTGATGAGTTTTCGACTTTGATCTCTTACTCTACTTTGATATATAGTACGAGTTTAATATTGTTATCGTTTTGACCTCTAACTTTTGATATTTCATCGTTTTTTAATATGTGACACATTACGGTTTTGCGCCGTGACGTACGGGACATAAGACATTTGTTTATCAGCGCATGTGATGAATTCAAATACGCAAGACCCGACTGGATGACCCGGCCGCTGCAACGCGCGGCCCGATCTTAAATCTAGTTTTTCTAATATTTTACATGTACTGACTTTAGACTAATTATATTTTAGTATTTAATTAAACCCTGTATCTTACACGGATAAAAACATAAAAAAACACTTTTAAAATTTTTATTAAAAAAGTAACATTTAAAAATAATATACATTACATGAAAGATCTCTGAAAATAGAAAGTCAAATTGCATACAAATTCTAAGTTGATCATTAAGCAATAAATTTAAACTACAAGTATATTATTAGCAGCAAATTAACGCTTTTAAACTGAGTGTCTTATAAATCCTATCAATTAATTAAAAAAAAAAGACGAAGAAAAACAAATACACAAATAATCCAGATGATTGATATCTGACATAATTTATGGTGACACTCATATGTATTTTAATCAAAATTTAAACAAGAAAATCAAACACACTATTATACAAGCAAACAAACAAGATCAAATTGAAAAAAAAATTACAATTAAAACAAACTCCATTTATTTTAACATTCAAGAACAATAGTTATAATTTATATAAACTTGAAAGTGACATTAGACTTAAAAGAAGCGAATTTCTAATTGAAACAAAGCATATTTCAAACCGGTACCATTTACCAAAAATACTGGTACAGAATTTACCGATACCGAAAATAGTAAAATCTAATATCAGTACAGGTACCGATTTGACTAAATCAGTACGGGACCGGTACAGGATCAGGACGGTACCAGTATGGTATCGACATTCGGTAAAAAAATCACATCCCTACTTACAAGTAATCCTTTTCTTAGATTAATTTCATTCAATGGTTTGCCGTTAATAAAACCTTAACCCCCTTAAGTGTTATCCGAATTTCAAATTGATGTTTTAGGCATTTGATTGGAAAAAATATACAAACCGATTAATGTATGAATATATGCGATAAACGACGAATAATGCTTCAATCGGATTTTTAAACTTTCAGTTATTGTATGAATATATATATGCGACAAAATTTCTTTTTCATTATTGTATTAATGTATTTTTTTATTATCATATAAATATACGACAACTTTTTAGATATTTTTTAGGTTAAATCGGAACCCACTATTGCTAAGATTCAATTTGATTAGCTTGTACGGCTTTAAAATATCGGCACGTTGAACAATATATTGTCTTCAATGAATAAGTGAATGGTCTCAACTGCTCACATTCACATCCCTCCACAATCTGGTAACCACCTTAAATACCATTAAACATATTCTTAACTTTTAAAGTTCTAGATCATGTAACCATTCAACAATATATTATATAAAAGAATTTTTCTATTCTTTTCTTTTAGTATAAAACCCTTTATTTATTAAATTAGAAAACAAAAGAATATGCCTATATCAAATAAGATAAATTTTAATATTTAAAATTGAAAATCTAAAACAGTATTTAACCTAAATTTGCGTTTTGTTTTTTAAAGATCATAAGTTGGTTGGAGATAAACTAACAACGAGAGCGTGAAGCATGCCGGACGGTTATATTTCCGGCACCGGCGAATCACCGGACGAAGAGACGATCACGGCGCCGCTCCTCCACCGTCGCAACACAACTTCTCAGATTGCTCTCGTCGGCTCCAATCCTTGCCTTGTTGAAAGCCTCGATTACGAGTAACTATAATCAAAACCTTCACTCTCTAATTAATTAATTGTGTTAATGTTTCGATAGATTAGTGAATTGTACTCTGACATTTATGATTGTGATGTAATTAGCGCTTCATGAAGTGTGAATTTATGTGTTTGTTATGCATGATTAAATGAGTTAGTAACCGGTAGCTGCACTATTATATCATCATCTTCTAGTATTAATCGAGAGTTAAATGTGTATACAACTCACTATGAACAAGTGGACTTTTATGATAGTTGATTGGATTAAGGCAATTTTACCAAATTGGTCAAAGTTTGACCAATTTTTTTTTTACTTCCATGGTTATTCGACCATTTAAGATAACTGATTAGTTGGCATCTATGGCGCAGACAACCATGCGCAAGAGTCTAGGGACGGCTTTGCCTTTAGACTGAGAGGATAATGACTTAGCCGACTTCTCTTACATGCGTTAGCCACTTAGCCCTTCCATGTGGAGAATTTTGCATGATTTTTTGTGCCAAAGACGCCAACTAAGTTGTTACCATAACGGTTTAGCTGGCTTTATTGACCATTTTAGTTATAAAAAAATAAAGTCAATGACCATTTTGGTAAAAATTTGGTCAACTATAACCATTTTGGTAATTTTTCTTGTAAAATATCATTTAGTCATGAAGATTTACTAGCAGACATACTAAGAGCAATACAAAAAACAATTGTAACCTTTGAATTTCACCCAAAGCAAAGCTATTGATAGGGTCCGGGGAGGGTGGAATATAGAGTATAGACACCTACAAGAGAAGCTGCTTCGATAACTAAGAGAAATACACTCATTGCTTATTATTTTTTTTCTGTTTTTGTTTTTGTCTTCAGGATCATAGAGAATGATGTCTTCAAGCAAGATTGGCGCAGCCGAAGTAAATTCCAGATTTTTCAGTATTTATCTCTGAAATGGATTCTTTGTTTTGTTATTGGTATTGTTGTGAGCCTCATTGGCTTCTTCAATAACTTAGCCATTGAGAACATTGCTGGAGAGAAGTTTGTGATCACTTCTAACATGATGCTAGCCAACAGGTTAGAATTGCTCCTGTTAACTGTTTTATAGAATGTGACTAGTGTTAATTACAACTGTAAACTTTATAGTTTATACATATCAATATTTCACAAATTTGAAGTGTATGTATTGTGTGCCTTGTCTCAGGTACTTGGCAGCGTTTCTCATATTTGCAGCTGCCAACTTAGTTCTTACTTTGTTTGCTACTTTGATAACCACTTTAATAGCACCAGAAGCTGCTGGATCGGGCATACCTGAAGTTAAGGCTTACTTAAATGGTGTTGATGCCCCTGCCATATTCTCATTTAGAACTTTGTTAGTTAAGGTGATTTCATTTGTTTATGCTCTCATTAACTGTTTCCTAAAATTTATATCAAGCTATACAATATATATGATGTGGACTTGTTGACAGATTGTTGGCAGTATCACTGCCGTGTCATCATCTCTTAATGTTGGGAAGGCAGGACCCATGGTGCATACTGGTGCATGCATTGCAGCTTTAACGTGTCAGGGTGGATCAAAGAAATACGGGTTGACATGGAGATGGCTTAGATTTTTTAATAACGATCGAGACCGTCGTGATCTTGTAACTTGTGGATCGGCTGCTGGAATTGCTGCTGCTTTTCGTGCTCCGGTTGGTGGTGTACTTTTTGCTCTTGAAGAAATGGCATCTTGGTAATCTATAAACCACTCAAATTACTATCAAACTTACCACAATTAGTTATTTTGCAACATAATTTAATGCACATTGTCACATTGTTAAATTGTTGCATTTTATATTTTTTTGTGTTATGGTGCAGGTGGAGAAGTGCACTTTTGTGGAGATCTTTCTTTACAACTGCTGTAGTTGCAATTTTGCTTCGGGGTCTAACAGATACTTGCTTGAGTGGAAAATGTGGACTGTTTGGAACCGGGGGTTTGATAATGTTTGATGTTACATCAGTAGATATAACTTATCATCTCACAGATGTGCCTCCAGTTCTTCTTCTTGCAGTCATTGGAGGCATTGCAGGGAGTTTGTACAATTTTTTATTGGGTAAAGTTCTCCGACTTTACAATTTAATCAATGAGTAAGCTCCCTCTTTTGCTTCATGTAACCAATCTGCTTTCATATCCTTTGTTTATTTGATGGTCAAGATTATGATACTGTATTTCCGTGAAAATATATTTTTTTGTTGTGGCAATATGGGTGGGTGGTTAGATAGTTAACAATTTGAAATGGTCAAATGGGTTAGGTTGACTCGCACACACTTCTTTGTTCACTTTCAATAACTTTAATTAAGATATTAAGATATCAATTATGATTGCAAAATAATATTGTTTCAATAGTAACATAATTCTTTGAATAAAATGATTGACTTCTTCAACTTGTTTGATAACTTGATTCCTTCCTTCTTTTGGTTTCTATTGGTTCAAATTTGAACCATTTGGATAAAACACAACCCATGAAGTTATTGTAATTTTCAATGAAATGGAGTTCCAAGTTATTTTAGGTACGTGATAGATGGTCACAAACAATGTACTTATTTCTTCTTTTCTGAAATACCCCAGGAAAGGAACTGCTTATAAAATACTCCTTGCTTGCACGGTTTCCATTCTCACTTCATGTCTCTTATTTGGATTACCATGGTTTGCGTCTTGCCGACCCTGTCCAGCTGACACGTCTGAACCGTGCCCCACCATAGGCCGCTCTGGCAACTACAAGAAGTTTCAATGTGAGCCTGGTCACTACAATGATCTAGCCAGCCTTTTCTTTAATACAAATGATGATGCAATTAAAAACCTATTTAGCAAGGGCACAGACACCGAGTTTCATACCTCATCAGTTCTACTATTCTTTATCACCTGTTTTTTCCTCAGCATTTTCAGTTATGGCATCGTGGCACCCGTGGGAATTTTTATACCTGTAATTGTCACAGGTGCATCTTTTGGACGTCTTGTTGGGTTGTTAGTAGGCTCAAACTCTAATCTTAACAATGGGCTTTTTGCTGTCTTGGGTGCTGCTTCACTTCTTGGTGGATCAATGAGAGTGACAGTTTCATTATGTGTTATACTTCTTGAATTGACCAACAACTTGCTGTTGCTGCCACTTATTATGCTGGTTCTTCTTGTTTCTAAAACCGTGGCGGATGCTTTTAACAACAATATTTATGACCAGATAATGATGTTAAAAGGGTTTCCTTATTTAGAAACTCACGCCGAACCATACATGAGACAGCTAACCGTTAGTGATGCTGTCTCGGGACCACTTCATGTATTCAACGGGATTGAGCGGGTCGGTAACATTGTACATGTTCTTAGAACGACGGGCCATAATGGGTTTCCAGTAGTTGATGAGCCACCTGTTTTGTATGGACTGATTCTTCGTTCCCATCTTATTACATTATTAAAGAAGAAAAGGTTTCATATTACTCCACCCTTAACATATGTGGATGCTGGGAAGAAATTTTCATCAAGTGATTTTGCAAAGCAGGGTTTTGGAAATGCAGAAACAATTGAAGATATTGATTTGACAGAAGAAGAGATGGAGATGTATATCGACTTGCATCCTTTCACAAATGCTTCACCTTATACAGTTGTTGAGACCATGTCACTAGCGAAGGCCCTTACGCTCTTTAGGGGTGTTGGTTTAAGACACTTGTTAGTCGTGCCCAAAACTTCTGGGGTGAGTATACTTTCTAACTTATGTGTTTGATCTGTTATCACATTATTTATTTTTACGAATTTCATTTATTTACCGCATACTCTATTACAATGCATGTTCTTTGCTGCATATTTCAACCATAGTTTTCAAAAACACTAATTTTTCGTTGTTTCTTTCGTCATGCAGAGACTGCCTGTAATTGGTATATTGACAAGACATGATTTCATGCCGGAACATATACTTGGTCTGCACCCAATGCTAGCGCGAGGCAAATGGAAAAGATTAAGATTCAGGTTCCCTCTTTGGAACAGAATTTTCTCCTAAGGTTTAGATTAAACATTAGTTAATACATAGATGATAGACCCCCCTACCCAATAACCAATGTTGACTAGTAATAAAAGGATCTAAAACAGGTAGTTTTTTTTTCTTATGTGATTAAATAAAATAACATGTATTATGGTAGTATATAATTACTTATGTATAAAGATAGAAGTTTGGTGATATGAGCTAAAAAATTAGGTTAATTTCCTAAACCAAGAAATGGACATCCAACCATAAGTTCACAAGTAACCTTAAATTCCATATCATGGAAAATGAAAGGAAGACATAGTTTTTTATACATATGAAGACGTATGTATTCGTTCTTTATGTAAAAAAACTAACATTTTTTTCTGAACATATGACAAAATGACTAGTAACATATGTTCAACTTGAATGTTGCAAGTAATATTACTTGGATGAAAGGTGTGATTGTAGTTTAACATCCTAAAGTAGTTGAAAGAATTGTTATTTAGGAGAAATATTAATAGTTATAATGACAAATGTAATACAAATGTATTTAAAACAAATTATCACAAACATTTTTAATTAGAGAAGCATTTATTTACAGTTGGAGAGAAAAAGAGTGATGTTTGTAATACCATGCAACGGTTTTATATAGTACATTTGAAGGAATAGGTGCAAGTATTTATTTGGTTACAATTGTTATTTGCTTAAAATTGGTTTGTGGTGTTAATCAAGTGAGTTGAGTCAATCTTTGACTTTTTAGTCAATCGACAAAGTTAAGTGGCAATGATAATTTTTTTTTTCATAACAAAATTCATAATATATTAAACATCAAAGAATTTACAATAAAGTGGCAGGTAAACGGGCAACAAGTTGTGCCGCCACCCCCTTACAAGAATGACAAAGTCAAAGGTCAAGATTAATACAAAAATTGAAATAAAATAACATTTGATCAATTAAAAATCAATCACAAATTAAAATAAAACTTAAATGCAAAGAACTGTTAAAACATAAGATGAAAGATCCGTAAGTACTTATGCTATGAGCAATGAAGATCACTAAATAAATACTAGAAGCTGCAATTCTGGAAATGGTGAGAAACTGATCTGCAACTGCAAGTGGTGAATTTCAAAGCCACGAGAAGTTTATCTTGTCATCCATACCAAGTTTGCCCCGAGTACTATTATTAATGTTCATCGAGTGGGCCTAGGCCGCCAAGTCTTTGTTGATCGAGTGAATGTTCTTCCACGTGCCTATGATTGTGGATTTGAGAGGGATCGAGGTGAGTGTTCTTTGGGTTGTAATGAATAGCACTAATGACATTAATCCACAAACAACCGCTATCTACTTTTGCTCTCCACCACCATTTGCTCAACAATGCTAAATTCATAGCACGTAGGGACCCAATACCAAGACCCCTCAATTTCCTTTGGAGTCATGATCTTAGGCCAGCTGATCAAGTTCATTTTGAGTTCGAAACTCGATCCTGCCCCGCCTTTTAATCTTTTCAAGAGAACTTACAACTTTTGTTCCACTTTTAATTATTTAGACTTGCATATGTGATTAGAAACATTTTTATTGCATTTTACAATTTATTCTAATGTAGTCACATATATGATACCATATATGTGTAACTAACACAGTAATTGTATATAATATCAAAAGACATGATTGATATCATCTTCTCATAGGTTGACAATTTGATTTTGTTTTATTTTGTTCTTTTTTAGAAAAAGTATCATGTTAACTATATTGTTTTTTTTCTAGTCTAACACAAAACATGAATCAGTTGGGCTCGTAGAAAGCGTGTTGTTGCTTCTCGGATATTTCTAAGGTCTTGAGTTCGACTACCTCTTATTCAAGTCCATGACACGATAAAGATTACAAATAATTAATCCGTAAATAATTCTTACGTGTTATATCAGAAAACAACTCAAAACTAATTACATGATTTTCTTGTTTATACATCCACACGCTAGGAGTATATATATAATCTATCATAATAGGACGAGAAAACTAATCAATACCCAATTACAATTCCTGTATTCCAAAATCTTTTTGTTGGGATATTCTTTTTCTTATCATTTTTCCTCTCTTTTTTGAGCTTAAATTGTTGGGTGAAGTCCTTCTGATTAAGACTTGTTTGGTGGATTAGAAAGGTAGGCCTAAGCATATTAGGTTTCTTGTTCCATAACTGGAAACCTATTTAATCTCTATATATATCATGTCTATGTATTGTAATTGGTGTGTACTGAAATATAATAAGATCCCTAGTTGCAGCAAGTGGACGCAGGTCATATTGACCGAACCACTATAAATTCTCGTGTTTGTGTGTTTGTCTTTATTAAGTCATTATCGCGTGTTCGTTGTGAGTCGGTTATTCCGCTGCGCCAGTTTAATACCTAACAACTGGTATCAGAGCTACGGCTCGTTGGATTCACGAAACGATTCGCTATTCGGTTGCGGGCTGTCGTTATTATTTGTTGAAGTTGCAATAAAGAAAATAGAATGTTTGCTTGGTTCCTTGGAGTTCGAATAAAGCTAGAAAGCCTTCTTGTTTGGTGCAAAATAAATAAGATATTTTGTTGTTGTTATTGCTTTCTCGCACAAAAGAAAGAAAACAAGTAAACTTGTTCTCTTTGGCTAATCTTGGAATTCGTGCGAAAACAACTAACAAGCAACTAGGGGTGTACACGGTTTGGTTTTAAACCGCGAAACCGCCCAAACCGCTCATCGGTTCGGTTTCGCGGTCGGTTTATGTTTATACCAAAAACCGTTCGTAAAAAACCGGACCGGACCGTTATGAACGGTTTGGTT
>JAOYNQ010000033.1:5177298-5188487 GCA_026259685.1 Tagetes patula
ATTAACGTATGCAAAAGATAGAAATATTTTAAGATTTTTATATTTAAAGTTCCAATTTTACCCCTCCTATTTAAAATTCCATCCCTTGTATTTTTGGTAGTTCTCTAGTTCTCAACTTAAAATAAGTTCTCTCTTGAACCCTACCCTAAAATCATATATATATATATACACACACATACACTTCTTCTCTCTTTACTCTCTCTCACACATTTTCTCAAAAACACCATAGCCACCACCACCAACATCTTCAATCATCATCATCAACCATCCCACCATCATCATCATCAATTTGTTTTTCGTATTTTCTACTCCTTCAACAACAATCGTGGAAATATAAATGTGATTTGTGAGAATGATGGTGGTGGGTTTAAAAGTTGATTGTTAGAATATGAGTGAAAGTTAATGGAAAGATGATATGACATGTTAACTGGGTTGATTCTTTCATGATGGTTTTCCAGAATGGTCTTAGTCATAAAAACCATTATACTTTATGATTTTCCTATAAGTGACACTTAACAATTTTTTTCATATATAAGTTATCATAAAAGTCCATCAACAGTTTTTTGAACACTAAACACTCTATTCACATGTTAAACAATCGTACTTTCAATTTTATCTCATTTGGCCGACGTAGTTTTACTCATTTTAAACATGAATGTTGAAGCTGAATCATTGGGTAGTAAGAACTGATTTCACAAGTCGAAGGGTTTGCATCGACGTTGCTAAAAAACCCGGTGAAAGCTATATAAGCTATGCCTAAAGTACCCTAATAATTTATGACTGAAATTTAAAAAAAAAAAAAAAAGCAACACTTGATGCCCTATGACACAGGGAATGCAATTAAAATTGTACTAACATATGCACTTAGTGGGTCTAAGATCTTTCTCACTGTCGAAAGTAAATGTATAGCTGGAAATATATAAATGCCGACATTTTAGATACCTTATAAACTAAAAGGTTTATTGGCCAGTGGTATTGAAGTGATATTAAAGTCTTTAAATGATTTTATTTCAATATTGTTTGGTGAAGTGACAAGTATACTTTATCAAATTTGAGATGGTTCCTACCTCGGTTTTTATTTTGGTGGTGGTAAAACCAGTAAGTCCCCTAAAAAGAGTGGGATGTTATGGGGTTTTACTAGCGAACGCCTAGCCAGACGTAAGAATAGACCCAATTAAGACAATATAGATTGTCTGTTGTGGGGCACGGTACTCAACATTATGACGGTACTGCTACACTGATTAATACATTCATCGTTAAAAAAAGTAAAAATGATTTTTAAGTGATTAAAAGATATAATAATGTGTAAAGGTGGTAGGAGCATATTATGGGTACCCCAAATCGGGTAATTGTGGTATTTAGGAACGTCATCACGGTCAATTCGGTTAATGTTCGTGGGTAAGGTTGCCAGTATCCACCGAAAGTTGGAAGAATATAGCCGTTTAGCGGCTCATTTCTTTTTTTTTTAATAAATAAATAATACTTCATTTAAAACATTAAACTACATCTATTTACACACATAACGTTTTAGACAGTTTTATCTTTAAAGTGAAAACACCAACTTTACTCATAAAGATTTTACATAATTTTATCTATAGAGCTCAGTATATGAAATGTTGGTGCAACAAAGAAATGCTAGAAATCATGAGGAGCCGGTTCGAGTTCTGGACGAGGTGGTTCAAGCTCGATAGGAGGTGGGGTTACATTGAGACGAAATTAAGCTGGGTATTATACGACATACTCAACAAACTCAAGGATATTATCTGATGATGCCTACCAGACAAAGATATTCTCTGGTGACACCTACTCCAGTTGCACCGGATCAATACACAAATCCTATACAAGTTCAACAAAATTAGACTCATTTGCTGCTCACTATGATAATCATTTGTATATGCCCCACGTCGTATCTTAAAGTTTTTTTATTTGATTATGTAATATTTTAATTTTAATGAAAGTTTAGTTTAATCTAGGCTCTTAAATACACAATTATACTTTTTTTAATTAAGAAAAGAGTAAATTGCCAAAATAGTCCCTGAGTTTGTTCCGTTTCGACCACCTTGGTCCTTATATTTTTTTTCTTGCCTTTTCGGTGTTTGGTTTATGTAAAAAACTGTCATTCTAGTCCTTCCGTCAACTTTTTCCGTTAATTTGATGTTAAAAGACAAAAATACCCTCGTCTTAATAAATTGTTATTTTGCTCCTTTTATATATGTTAAATGACCACACATACTCACCACAGAGCACCATATCTCCATGACCACCACACCACACAAAACCATACCTCCATCACCACCACACAACACCACACCTCCATCACCACCACACACCCACTTTCTATAAACTCAAATAAAATCTCATCAACAATTCAAATCAAACATTTCTAGTCATTACCCACAAAACCCACCGTCTCCCTCACCCCAAACCCAAGTACCACCACCATCAAGCCCACTATCTCCACCACAACCGCCGGACAACGCTACTGCCGCATCACCCGGGCACCACTACTGACGCTGCTGCCGCTGCTGCATCACCTGCTGCCGCTGCTGCATCACCCGGGAACCACCACCTTGAAATCATTTAGATCTGCAACTTTTGTCATAAGATCTGTAATTGTAGTGGTGGGTTATGAAGATAATGATGGTTGTGGTGAAGATGTGGTAGTTAGACTGTGAATCGATGGTGGTGGCATGGTGCTGGAGGTGGCTGGGTGTGGTGGTGGTTGTAAGTTAGAGAGGATGAGAGGATAAGATGGTGGTGGTTGTAAGAACGATAACGTCGGGTGGTCGAAGGTGGGTGGCCGGAGATGGAGGTGGTGGTGGTAGCCGACAGGTGTGGAGATGGTGGTGGGTGGTGAGGATAAGAAATGGGGGTGTTTGGTGGGTTTTAATAACAATAATAACAAAGAGTCAAAGAGCATTGCCATTTTGGTCCTTAAACAAGTAAAAGGACTAAACTGCCCCTAGAACTAACAGATTTTTTTAACGATCATTGACGGAAGGACTTGAATGGCAGTTTTTTACATAAACCAAACACCGAAATGGCAAGAAATAAAAAATAAGGACCAAAATGGTAGAAACGGTACAAACCCAGGGACCTTTTTGGCAATTTACTCTTAAGAAAATAAAAATGACTTAGGGTACTTGATAAAAGTGACACCATTTACCCACCCACCTACTCATTTGTTAGGAAAAACCAATATTTAATCATACACAAACCAGTGGTGTATCTAGAAATTTTTTTTATAAGGGTCGAAAATTTGATAGCAACCATTTAACTGTTTGAGTATCGATATAAAATATTTTTCCAACTCGGTTCGGGTCGAACTGGGTCAGGTCAAATTAAAAAATGACAAAAAAACTTAGCAAGACTTATATTTTTCGGAAAATAATTTTATAGGTGTTTTATAATTCATATGTTAAAGTACCCAAAACCATTCTTAAATATGAGTTTATGGTGCAAAACAGTTAATAAAATAAGGTTAAGGGTTAAAATTGAAATTTATTCATTTTCTCTTCACTTATATTTTAAATTTAAAATTTTTAATTTAACTTCACTTAACTAACTTTTTTAATATCAAACTCTAACTGTTATCTATAAATACTAACCCAAATCTCTTTAATCTCCTTCAACAATTTAAATTTTCTACCAAACTCTCTCAATTTATTTAAGAAATCCATCTTTTTACAACAAGTTTACAATAATAACTTGTGAGTTTTTTTAATTCTTTCTTTCTTTTATTTTTTTTTTGACATTATTTTTCTTCTTAAATACTTAAAAACATCTTCTAGGAATTTACAATATATTTAAAGTCTGATAAATCACTATTTTGAGGTTCAAGTTATAATTATTTTTTTTAAACCTTATAAAATGAATCATTTATTTTGTTTCTTAAACCTCACATGCCTTCATTCGACACATCTTTCTTAAGCAACTAATTAATTTACAACTAGACATCTTTGTTAAGCCACTAATAAAGTTATAAATAATAAGTGAATGAAACCAAACCATATTTCCAAACAAGACTATGATATAACCTTGGTTCTACAACTAAACTTTCTACCATTGATCACTCCTCACTTGTATTATTTATGTATTTCCTTTCTTCTACTCAACACCATCCGAATCATCAACTAAGTTGATGGTTTTGTGCAATGGTGAAATACTTAGAGGTTATAATACATCAATGCTTGACTATACATGACAATATAAATATATTACTATCTTCTAACTATAATTTAACTCAATCCATTGTTAAATATTATGTGTGTCCTATGGGCTATGAACTGGGCATTAAACTGAGTTTTCAAGACTGGACGGGGTCGAGGGTTAATTTTACGGGGGTCGTCGATCGAGAATTTTATATATAAAAAGTATAAAAAAAATTTCGCAGGGGGAGCGGGCACACCCCCACCCTAATAGGTGGGTACACCCCTGACACAAACTAGCACACAAATCACACACAACAACAAGTACTAAGAAAACAATGAACACAAGGATTTAGTGTGGTTTTGTGTAAATTGACATACGTCTATTATTTGCAACTAAGGTATTTCGTATGACATGTTCAATAAGAACTTACAATACAATGATCGTATCTATGTATATGGCTATGTGCAAGGGAGCTAGCTAGGGTTTCAAACTTTGAGCCTTGAGTTTGCCTAATATGGTAATGGGCTTTACGTTGGAGTTGGCGCAATTATGAGAAATGTCTCCACACTCATAATACCCGTCACCACCACCACCTACACCAACCATCATCACCCACTATCACTTTTCGCCACCACTAACAATACATTTGTATTCCATTCCTTCTTCGTATAATATATGCTTATAAAAAACACAAGCAATAATTTGTTCTATTCTTAGAAACATGGTTGGTCTCGAGGATTTGGTGCCCTGGGCAAGATAGCAAAAAAGATCTCCTGTTATGTCTTGGCGAGGGTACTAGGGCAGTGTCCCTGGAAGCGGGGTTCAAGGGGCAAAGCCACCTGCGAAAAAATTTATTTCCGTAATTTATCCTTTAATAAAAAAATCAATTTAAATTTAACACAGTGGTCTTATATTCTTGTAGGTTTTTAATATAAGCCCAAATGTTATTAACACGCATTTAGGATGTGACCGTTTCACAAACTTACACATAGTGTCGGTTTGAGACTTAATGAGTTTCTTAGTTTTATCGTCCTTTTTATGTTTTTACTATAGATGCTTGTTTAGGAAGCATGATTTCTAAATATCAAAATCAAAACCATTAACAAATAACAATAACTCAATTATATTTACAAATAATAGAATACAAAACAAGCTAAAAATAATGCACAAACTAACATTACCTTAAGTTTGGACTTTGAATAATTATTGTAGTATGGGTCGATTTCTTTGTTGCCTCCTTTTTGGACTTTTAATTAAAGGAGTATTGGATATTAATGGATTTAACTGTTAGTTTTTGGCCGTTAACTTCTGAAATATGTTCTGGCGGTCCCAACTTTTATCATTTTGGCCACTAATGGACCGCCGTTAAAAAAGTTAACGGTGTTAACTTTTTTATGTATTTCAAGTCAACGTTTTATGGTTTTTTATCGGAATAAGAGTACGAGTCGATTGATATAAAAATGACATCGAAACGGTGCTCCAAATGATAAAACGATGCTTTATCGGGGTGTTTAAACCTAAAGGTTCTTTAATCGAATATACAAATTTCGTCGTTTGGATCATCGTTTCGATGTAACTTTTATATCAATAGACTCGTATTCTTATTCCGATAAAAAACCATAAAACTTCGACCTGAAATTCAAAAAAAAAAAGTTAACGCCGTTAGCTTTTTAAACGGCGGTCCATTAATGGCCAAATTGATAAAAGTTGGGACCGCTAGCACATATTTCAGAAGCTGAGACTGGTAGCGGCCAAAAACTAAAAGTTAGGTCCGTTAATATCCAATACTCCTTAATTAAATCGTTAAAATGACAATTATGCTTACATTTTGTCATGTGCAATGCACACGAAGGCGTATTGGTCATTTTACCCTTAAAAGAATATTCTTACAGCTGATATTATTACCCATAAAGGACCATTTTACCCTCTCTCTCAAACGACTTCGTTGAAGGGGGAATTCCGACGGAGGTGCACGGTAGTGATAAGACAACATAGTTGTTTTATAACGACTCAAAGTAATTTCGACATTTTGAAACCATTGGTGGTGGTGGTGGTGGGTTACTCTAAATCTCAACAGTAAGGGTGATATTTGACTATAAAAGTGGCGACTTTCGGAATACATGGAGACGAGAAGGAGACCTAGGGCTATACCAGTTATGAAGGAGTTGTTTTAAAATCTAGTCGGCTTGCGACAGTTTCTCCGGTGAGTTAGTACATGGTTCAGGCATTTGAATATTTTATTATTTAGATATGTTGGTTAAATATTTTATATAATAATCATAGTAATAACATCAATTACAAGAATGATCCTTTAGGGGTAAAATGATTAAAATACCCTCATGTACGTTGCACATGGGAAGATATAACTTGAAAACTGAAGGACCAATAAATTAAGGGTTATTGAAATTTAATACTTCTAAATATGGGGTATTGGCTGCTGTCACTCCGAATTAACACATTCATTGTCACCACTCCCAACTTAACACTTCACTTGCTGGGTCACTCCGCTTTTATGCCACATAAGCATGCCACGTAGGATAATAACGCCACGTGAACAAAAGCGGAGCGACATGACAAGTGACATGTTAAGTTGGGAGTGGTAACAGTAATGTGTTAGTTAGAAGTGGCAGCAGCCAATACATTATAGTTGGGAGATTAAAATCCAATAACCCTTAAATTAAAGGTAAAAATCATCATTTTATTTTCATAAAAGACCATCAATTGCATTTTAAAAAATGATCACGAACCATAGTTTGCTTATTATAACAACCTAAAAATGTAATCTACTCTAAACTAGCTAGTAGCTATAACACCATGCAAACGATACGGAGGCCGAGTCTCGCGTATGTGATTTAATCACATGCGTTGATAAAAAAGTTTCATATCCGTTAAAATGTAAATGGTAACGCGTCACATACTAAAAGACAAAAATATATCCAAATTAAAATGTCAAAATAATTAGTAAATCAAAGCTGAAGACCCAAAATAGTAAATATATCAAAATACAGTAAGAGTGTTAAACTTATAAATACGTTAAAGTTAAATTAAATTAAGAGCGAAAAATATAAAGTTGTCAAAGTAAAAAAACTAAGTTCTTAATTTAAGTTGGAGTTAGTTATGTTTCTATAAATTTATTATCCCTTACACTTACAATAATAGTTAGTAAAAATGAGGAAGGGAATAGAATATGCTATAAGGATGTACCCCCACGTCTTTAAATGAAAAGAGAGAAAAGTAAGTTGATAGTTGAACTTTGTAGGTATCAGTTGCTGTTACCTTCAAATCCTTCCTTCCTTCATATACATCTCTTACATTCATTCACATTCTTCAAATACATCATCAATATGACTAGTACTTCATCTCTTGTTTCCAAAAGAAGATCCAAAACCATTCATCATCATCATAACAACAACAACAACCACAACAACAACAAGCATAAAACAGTAGAAAACAAGAGGAGGTTAATGAGATTTGATGAACTGCCAGATTATATGAAGGATAATGAGTTTATCTTGGATTATTACAGAGCTGATTGGCCTATCAAACAAGCTCTTTTCAGTCTCTTTCATTGGCACAATGAAACGCTTAATGTATGGACGTAAGTCTCATCTCGATCTATATTCTTCGTTTCATAAAAAAACATCATTGTATATCTCTTTTACCATGACAAAGTCATTGTGTTTTGTTTCTTTATCAACATGTACTTTTATCATGACTTTTGTTTATAACCTTGTATTGTATCTCTCATTATCACTGATTGTTCTTTGAGCTTCTAATCAGATTTCAATTAATACATACATTTGCTATATTTAGATCATCATCATTTTAATTATAAACATAAATGAAAACTGAAATTAATAAAATTAATAGTTGTGTTTTTTACAGGAAGTGTGATGATGCATCATGATCAATTTTTATTCTGATTTTTAATTTAAACTTTTGTTGTGTTATGGTATAATACTGACATTTTTGGTTGTGTAGGCATTTAATTGGATTTGTTATGTTCTTGGCATTGACCATCACACACTTGATGCATGTGCCTCAAGTTTCAGATTTGCTCAATTTATTAACTTGGTATGTAAACATTCTTTACATTTTCATAAAGCATCCAACACACTTGCATTATTTATTTTTTAATTTAATAGAAAATAAAAAAGTGTTGTCACATAGTCAATGACTAGGATATGTTGTGGGAGGGTGATACTGATTAAAGAAGTGTAAAAAGTGTTGTCACGTAGCCAATGACTAGGATGTGTTGTGAGAGAGTGATAGTGATTAAAAATTGTGTTGTGGTAGGATGGTATGATAATTATATTAGGTGTGTTTATATTGGGTAAATGATTTAATTAATGATTTAATTAAATAGTTTGATTATTTTGCTGTATATCCTGGGTTAGTTGGATGTATAATTTAATTAAATAGTTTAATTATTTTGTTGTTGATCCTTGAATGTTCACAAATTAGAAGAATAATGTGACCCACAACATGCTGTCAAGAACTGGAAAGAAATCATTAATTATCCAAATAAAAAATCTTCAAACAGGTTGTAAAACATGTTAAGCAAGGTTTTGTTTTTTTAGTCATGTTGATAATGATTTTTAATTTCTTGAAATTTATTGTGCTTTTTGTATTAGTTTATATCAGCCTTAATTTGTATGAAATTTTCAGGTCTTTCCCAATAAGCTCAGATGGAAATGCATCACATAGTTCAATCATGGTATGAGACACATTTTGACTTTCTAGGTCAAACAAGTATTGTTGAGCATTGCAAATACTATAGATATATCTTAGTTTTGATGAAAATAAAGGGTACCATGTCAAATGTTGATAAATTACATATCAATAATGATTAATGAACATCTGAATTTTGAACCTAAAAATTATTTTAGTAGTTTTGTATTTAAAAGAAAGATTAGCTTTGAATGTAAAAAGTCAACCTTTGAATTTACAGGATACACCAAAACTCATAGACTTGAAGCACGAATCAGCGCTAGATATGGAGATTCAACTACCACTAACGACGGTCAGTCGGTGGCCGTTCTTTGTGTTCTTGGGCGGGTCAATGTTCTGCCTCCTCTCAAGCAGCACCTGCCA
Organism: Tagetes patula; assembly: GCA_026259685.1. Taxonomy (NCBI): domain Eukaryota; kingdom Viridiplantae; phylum Streptophyta; class Magnoliopsida; order Asterales; family Asteraceae; genus Tagetes; species Tagetes patula. The sequence goes on from JAOYNQ010000033.1 coordinate 5,186,545, forward strand.
TCTGTTTGGCTGCCATTCGCACCGCCTAAACCTCCAACTTCTTCAAATGGATTATGTTGGTATAACAATCATGATCATTTCCTCATTCTTTCCACCAATCTACTACATTTTCCAATGCGAACCCGTTTGGCAATTCGTCTACCTTGGTGGCATCACAATCATGGGTGTGTTTACTGTCATAACCCTGCTGTCACCAGCCTTGTCTACTGGAAAGTTTCGTTCTTTTCGGGCTTTTTTGTTCATGGGAATGGGCCTTTTTGGGCTTGTACCCGCTGTTCATGCTGTCGCAATGAACTGGGACGCGCCTCAGAAGAATGGAATATTGGCCTATAAGACAATAATGGCAGTTTCGTATCTCACGGGTACTATGTTTTATATTACTAGAGTCCCAGAAAGATGGAAGCCGGGAAGGTTTGACCTTGCCGGTCATAGTCATCAGATCTTTCATTGTTTCGTGATCCTGGGTGCGTTGGCTCATTATGGCGCCGCACTTGTGTTTCTTGAGTTTCGAGGTCAAGTCGGTTGCTAGTGATATGTGAAACTATACGTTTAGATCTTATTCTTTTAGCTCGGTTATTATTGATTCATATATGTGAAGTTGTAGAATGAAAATGAGGTTGTGACTTGTGAGTCCAGTCTATTGTTGTGAATGTGGGCTCACTATTTTTTTTCCAAATACTTTTGGTGATTTTTTATTGTAAAATTGTTGTATTATGTGAAGTATAAATCTCAAAAGGTGTAACTAAATGGATGGATATAACGTTATGTTAAGTGTTGATCAATTTATGCATTTTAATCATAGTTAGTGAGTGTCTTAATAATGTCTATATTTATACACGTAATGGGCGTTTTCTACCTCAATAACGCCCGAAAAATGCCCCCACACCATTACGTGAGGGTGTTATCCTTAAAAAAATTGCAAGGGCGTGATTGTGATAACGCCTAGCCCCTCACGCAAATAAAAAATGTTACCGTTAAACGGTAATATGCAACGGCTATATATATGTTTTCTTTTTTTAACTTAATAATATACTTTATTTATCAAATATTCAAACCATCTCAACTTAATTTATAATTTAAATTTATACTATAATTTCTTATCAATACTCACAATGTATCCATACGGTGCGCCTTTCGGATCTCCAAACAACCCCGGCTACCGACCCCCTCGAAGAACCGGAACAAACCAAAACCAAATAAACGACCCTAACGATATGTCTAACGCTAATATTTTTGGTTTCATTCGAAACATGCCAATGAATATGGGCATGATGTGTATGGATCCTAATATGATGGGTATGTGTATGTTATTTTGGTTTCATTCGAAACATGCCAATGAACATTTTTTTTCCATTCAAAACTAAGAATCTTCTATTCTAAGCTATGAATGGAAAGAAATTGACAACATTAAATCACCAAACAAATTTTCTTCAAATGTTTCAATCTACCTTATTTACATTCCTGAAATCACTGTGAAAACGGAAAACAAACAACTTAAACAAATAACTCATCGCAATTTACGACCTAGACTCATGCATGCCGACCCGTACGCACGGCCCAGTACATATGAGTGTCACATGAATTTTGTCGTATATATATCATCTGGATTATTTGTATGTCTGTTTTTCGTAATCATTTTTTAAATTAATTGGTAGGACTTATAAGACGCCAAATTTAAAAGAGTAGATATTTAATTTAGTAATAAACTAATAATAGTGTATTTGCAATTTAAATCTATTTGTACAAAGCTCAAATTAGAGTTTGAATGCAATTTGTGTTTTATTTTCATATATATATATACTAGGTTAGTGCCCGTGCTACGCTCGGGGCATAACACTCATGTGATGATGTTAAGGATATTCATGAACATGAACGGTTCCAATCAGTTTTGAGATAAAACTGTGGTAAAACTGAAACACAAAATTTATTTAAAATCTTGTTGT
>JAOYNQ010000033.1:5204966-5232138 GCA_026259685.1 Tagetes patula
TAGAGCTAGATAATTAGGGTTAACACCCTTTACCAAATATAGATTAGTAAACTGGGCTTTCATTAGGATTAGGGCCGACCGGTCTCTAACTTCCTTTTGGTCTTCTAATTATCCGAGCCCGACCCGAGATGGATCGGAGCCCACAACTTATCAATTTATAATAAGAAAAGTATATGTAATACTTTATGCGTTGAAAAAGAAAAAAGAAAAATATGTGTAACAGTGTAATACTTTATGCATTGGATAACCATGTTAAAAAAATTTATTAATATTTAGCTTTTTTGTTAAATATTTAAAAAAGTATACTCGTGTAACACGCAAGATCTAAATTAGTAATAAAAATAATAATAATAATAATATCATACGTCTTTATAATAGCTAGCTAGGAAAATACAAATTCAAACTTTATTTTATAATAATAAGATTTTCTTCATTAATTCTGGAAAATTAATAAAGAGGGTAAGAAAAAACGAGAAAATTATTACAAATAATGTTCTCTAATGATGAACAAATATGCACACATTACACTACGCCATAGATAATGACACTAACTTACCTATTACGTATAGGTACTTATCGAGCATATATAAAAATGCTTCTCTTTGTTCTTACAAACATAATTGTTCTATTATTACCAACATAATTGAATAAATATGGACCATTGTGTTAAAATAATGCACTAAATAAGGTGAATATGGTAAACTCAAATAATCAAAATTCAAACTAAATTTAATTTGGTTTTTCGACTCGGGTAGATCATTTGAATTCAAATTTTGATTCTCAAATTGCCTTTCAAAATTTTAAGTTCTAGACATCTGAAAGACTAAAACCATATAAAATACATTTTTTTCCACCTTTACTTAAAAATTAGCAAATTGAATCTTAATAACTACCATTAGCAAATTATCCAACCAAGTTTATTTTTACCAACGAAACCTTTTTTTAGATGGTTATTTTTTAATGGTAAAACGTTAAAAAAAACTTAACACTGGATTTATTCAAATTACAAACTCATGTTTTAAGGCTTTTGATAGGAATGAGTTCATTAGTCAGTTGGTATAAACAATGTTTTGAAAACCGAACCGGACACTGAATCGTTATTTTAATTTTAATGGTCGGACCGGTCGGACCGTGGTTGGACCAGGGTAGGATAATTGTATATTTATCAAAGCAATATCATATAAGATTTTCAATTTAGACACAACATAAGTTTAATAATATTAATAATATTAAGTTATATCATATAAGTAATAATCGAAACAAGTTCCAACGCCAAGAATCACCAAAAAATCAAAATTTAAACAAGTTTTAACGCCAAAATAAAACGAGTTCATCATTTACATCACTTAAAAAATCAACATATTGACTTTCATTACAAAAAACACAAATATAAATAGATGTAGACATAAAATCCATGAAAATCAAAACATAAAAATATATATTTTATGACTGACTCGGTTCAATAGCGGTCCGGTTCCGGTCCGACCGAACCGGTTTGTACGGTTCGAAGCGGTTCAGAAACATCAATCAAACCGTATCTGATTAAACCGGGATTATTAAAAAAAGCGGTCCGACCGGTTGGACCGGCCGATTTAACAACACTGGGTATAAATTTACCTTGAAACGATTTTTCAAACAATGATTAATTTGAAAGTTTAAACACAGGATTGAATCACCTTTATCTTTTATTTTTTTTAGCTTTTTGTTTATGTTTATTAGTATTACCAGCCATCCTTTAATTGATGAAGCCGCATTTTTGATTAATTTTCCATTTTCTTTCCGATTTCTTCTTTACCAAATCTCTCACTCTGTCTGACTCCGACGACCAACTGCCACCGGCGCCGGATCTTCATCGGAAAACCTCCATTTAAGGTACAATCATCTCTCTCTACACTTTTCCTGTTCATCAACTTTCTCTCTACATTCCACGATTCACATAACCTGTGTTCGCTCCATCACTCTTAGGGTTCGCGTTTAATCTAAGCTAATATTCGTCTGGATTTGTGCTTTTGTTTGTTGATTTTAACTGCAGTTCTACAGGCTTATTTTAGTAGCAATGATCCGTAGGAAATTAGGCTTAGTGTAAAGGAATATGATCCTGATTCATATAGACTAAGTTGTTTAAGCTAGTTTTTGTCTATTGTGATGGATCTAAAGTGATGGATTGTGTTTTCTGTAACATACTGTTCCGTTGTTGGAATTAGGAACAAAATAAGCTTTGTCAAGAGTGCATTAAGAGGAATTAGGTTTAGCAAGTAGCAATTGTGAAGACAAAATTGCAGTGAGGCAATTAAAATTTCTGAGTGATGAGTGAGTCAATCAAATTGCATATGTTAGAGACTTACAGACTCCTTCGTTCGTCTGCGAGCAGTACAACTTTTCATCTCGAGTGATGTTAACTGGTCCAGAAGTTAGAACTTCTAATTTTGGCTTAAGTTTGTGTTGTTTGGACTAGATGGATGAAGTTGTTTCTCACTCTTCCTTGAAAGGAATTTCAAGGACGTGAGGTGTTAGCTTCATAGACTTATACTTCTCATTGATTATCTCGTTAAGAATAAATGAAGTTGCAGCACAGGCTATCATTGATTTAGGTTTATATAATACAATAGGTGAAATAACATTATAACAGTTATATCTAGATGCAAATTTGTTTACTCTATATATAACAAGGGATTCATTTTATAAATGAAGTGATTATAAGGCATTTAATCCCTCACAAGAGCATATATTCAATATCAAGTCCTTATAGCAAAGTAAAACCCCTTCTCAGATGGATAGGATACAATTTCCATATATTATGTATATACTATGTGCTTTCCTTGATGTTTCTGAATGCATCTATTGTAATATTTGATTAATTATTTCTAAATAATCACCAAGAGCAATAATAACGCTAATATTCACACTTTTAAGGCTTACCTTGGCTAAGAGTGTAAGACATGTTTACTCAATTTGATCATCTTTGCAAATGCAATACAAGTTATAAAACAACCTTGGGTGGGAAGTCAGTTATCACTTGCTATGCATTGGGAAAGAGCAGTTATTCTCCATTCAATTAGTTGCACACTTGTAGGGGGTCTGGTGAACCTCTTCTACTTTTTAATTGCTCGTTTAGTCCACCATATGCATGTCGATTAATTGCTGATCACCTGTAGCTTGGATTCTTAACTCCCTATGTAATATGTAAAGTTGGCACCAAAGATCCTTTGGCCTAACGGTGTCAAGGTCTCGCTTGGGACATAGGGGTAGGATCCGGTCATGTGTGAGTTTCCCTTTCAAGTATTGGTAATAGTACTAATATAAGTAAACCTTGCCCTTGGTGGTTGTTATTTTCTTTTCTTGTATAATGACATTTGAGTATGCACTAGGCAGCACACGGATATGTTTCAAATATTTTTGAGTCTCATGAAACATTACAATAAATGGTATACACAGAACTTTTTGATTATTTTTCAAATGTGTAAAAATCCTTAATCATGGCAAAAGAGAAGAACCGATCCGGCGTTCCTTGAAGTAAATATTAATCTTGTGGGTGAAGTTAAATACCACAAAGACATTTGCAATGAAGTGTAGGGTAAGAAAGTATATTCTTAATTCAAAACTTAGAAAAGAAAAAAAATGCACATTGCAATTAGTATGGGACATTTTAAAATGGAAATGTTGCAATTTCTTGTGGTTGAAGGAGTACTGTTCTGTTTTTATACAATTCCATTTGGAAATAATGCACTTCCATAGTTTATTTTTAATAGAATTCTCTAATCTCAATGCCTGGGTAAATATAATGCGTGAGGGATTATTGGCTATGCTTCAACTTCTTTATGCAATATATGATTCCCTATCCTTCATAAAGTTGTCAATTGTTTCATTGGGTTTTATTTATAAGAATCAGTCAACCCTTTAGTTTGACGAAAATGTTCATACAATCGTCCCTTTACAGGCTTTGAAGGGTGGGGTTCAGTCAGGTTGCAGGTCATAATCTGCATAACAGATAATCTTAAAATGGGGCGGATAAAGATGCAGCCTGGAATTAAGGCAATTGAAGAAGAATTAGAAGAGAATGAGGATACCATTTCTGAGAGGGATAAAGCTGTTTTGGGATGCATGATTAACTCTGAAATTAGTGCTGTTTTAGCTGTTATGAGAAGAAATGTAAGATGGGGAGGTCGTTACATGTCTGGTGATGATCAGCTGGAGCACACCCTCATTCAATCTCTCAAGGCGTTAAGGAGGCAAATATTTTCCTGGCAACATTCATGGCATACTATGAATCCAGCTGTTTATCTACAACCATTTTTGGATGTGATTCAATCTGATGAAACTGGCGCGCAGATTACCAGTGTCGCTTTGTCATCTTTGTATAAGATCTTGACTCTTGATGTACTTGATCAGAACACTGTTAACGCCGAGGATGCCATGCACTTGGTAGTTGATGCCGTGACAAGCTGCAGGTTTGAGGTCACTGATCCAGCATCTGAAGAAGTAGTTCTCATGAAGATCCTACAAGTTCTACTTGCTTGCATGAAAAGTAAAGCATCAGTTATGTTGAGCAATCAACATGTTTGTACCATTGTGAACACATGTTTCCGGGTAGTTCACCAAGCAGGAACAAAAGGTGAGTTGTTGCAGCGAATGGCTCGCCATACCATGCATGAACTTGTGAAATGTGTTTTTTCACATCTACCTGATGTTACCAAACAAGAGACCAGGGGGTTGACTGGTGAGTATTCTTTTGGGGGTAAGAAATTGGAAAACGGGAATGGTGGTTCTGAACTCGACTCTGTTTCATCCTCTGTAAAATTTGTCTCAAATGCTACTGGTGGCATGGTTCCTACCATGGATGAGAATGTGGGGCTCCCAGGTAACGGGAAGGATACTGTTTCATATGATCTAAATTTAATGACAGAACCATACGGAGTGCCTTGCATGGTGCAGATATTTCAATTCTTATGTCAGTTATTAAATTCCGTTGAACACATGGCAATAGCTCCAAGAGCAAACACCATAGATATTGATGAAGATGTGCCTCTTTTTGCTTTAGGTTTGATCAATTCAGCAATTGAATTGGGTGGCACCGCCATACGCCTTCACCCCAGATTATTAAGTTTAGTGCAAGATGAGCTGTTTCGTAATCTGATGCAATTTGGATTATCAACAAGCCCTCTAATTCTTTCTATGACATGCAGCATTGTTTTAAACCTATATCAACATTTGCGTACTGAACTCAAACTACAAATTGAAGCTTTCTTTTCTTGTGTAATTTTAAGGCTTGCACAAAGCAGATATGGAGCTTCTTTTCAGCAGCAAGAGGTTGCTATGGAGGCTCTTGTTGACTTTTGTAGAGTCAAGTCTTTCATGGTGGAGATGTATGCCAACCTAGATTGCGATATAACATGCAGCAATATATTTGAAAACCTTGCTAGCTTGTTGTCCAAAAGTGCATTCCCTGTGAACTGCCCTTTATCTGCAATGCACATTCTTGCTTTAGAAGGATTGATTGCTGTGATTCAGGGGATGGCCGAAAGAATAAGCAATACACCAGTTAGTTCTGAATTAGCTCCAGTAAACCTTGAAGAGTATACACCTTTTTGGATGGTTAAGTGTGATAATTACGGTGATCCTGATCATTGGGTCCCATTTGTACGCATGAGAAAATACATAAAAAAGAGGCTCATGATTGGAGCTGATCATTTTAATAGAGATCCAAAAAAAGGGCTCGAGTTTCTTCAAGGAACACATCTTTTACCTGCCAAACTCGACCCCCAGAGTGTGGCTTGCTTTTTTAGGTACACTGCTGGCTTAGATAAGAATCTTGTCGGGGATTTTTTGGGTAATCATGATGAGTTTTGTGTTCAAGTTCTTCATGAATTTGCCGGAACTTTCGATTTCCAAGATATGAATCTGGATACTGCACTGCGACTGTTTTTAGAGACATTTAGGCTGCCAGGAGAATCCCAAAAGATACAGAGAGTTCTCGAGGCGTTCTCAGAGAGATACTATGAACAATCACCTCATATTCTTGCTAACAAAGACGCTGCTCTTTTGTTGTCTTATTCTCTAATTATGCTCAATACAGATCAGCATAATGTTCAAGTTAAGAAGAAGATGACAGAGGAAGATTTCATAAGAAATAACCGTCACATCAATGGTGGAAACGATCTTCCTAGAGAATTCTTATCTGAGCTCTATCATTCAATCGGAAAAAATGAAATACGAACAATCCCTGATCAAAGTGCAGCTTTCCCTGAAATGAATCCAAGCCGTTGGATTGATTTGATGCATAAGTCCAAGAAAAGTGCTCCGTTCATTGTGTCTGATTCAAAGAGTCACCTTGACCGAGATATGTTTGCTGTGATGTCTGGCCCAACAATCGCTGCCATATCTGTTGTTTTTGACCATGCTGAGCTGGAAGATGTGTCCCAAATGTGTATCGATGGATTCTCTGCAGTTGCAAAAATTTCTGCCTGCCATCATCTTGAGGATGTTTTGGATGACTTGGTTGTTTCTCTCAGCAAGTTCACCACCCTTTTGAACCCATCGTCTGCTGAGGAACCAGTTCTAGCCTTTGGTGATGATGCAAAGGCCAGGATGGCAACCATAACGGTCTTCACCATCGCCAATAGGTTACCATGATTTCCTTATGTTCCCTCTTTATCTTCTTATGACATAACAGATATGGCAACATGTTTAAAATTGGCTGTTCTTTAATGCGGGTTGAAAAAGGCGGCTGACCTGCGAACACTTTCTCCCTTTTAATTTAAAAAAAAATAGTTAAACCATTAATTATGATTATAAAAACAATAATATTACTATAATAATTTGAACTTTTTAACAAAATGATATAGGAGGTTCTATACATTAAAAATAGACTAGGGGTGACTTTCAAACAATTGGTCCCATTAACCACTCAATTGGGCCTGTTTTGAAATAAAACACGACCCATCCATGAGTAGATGGGTGAAATTATCAACCTCAAAAAATGCTATTAGTTTCTAAAGATGTAAATGTCAAATTATAAATAGGTATGGTGACTTCATACGGGCGGGCTGGAGGAATATTCTTGATTGCATCTTGAAGCTGCACAAGCTTGGTCTTCTTCCTGCACGGGTTGCTAGTGATGCAGCTGATGATTCAGAGCTTTTGTCAGAACCTGGTCATGGGAAACCTTTAACAAGTTCTTTATCCAATGCTCACATGGCAGCTGTCAGTACTCCAAGGAGGTCTTCCGGGCTAATGGGCCGGTTCAGCCAACTCTTATCCCTCGAGACAGAGGATCCGCGACTGCAACCATCCGAGCAGCAACTTGCTGCTCATCAACGCACTCTTCAAACAATTCAAAAATGTCATATTGATAGTATTTTTACCGAGAGCAAGTTTCTTCAAGCAGATTCTTTGGTACACCTTGCACGGGCACTCATTTGGGCAGCTGGGCGGCCTCAGAAGGGTAACAGTTCTCCTGAAGATGAAGATACTGCAGTTTTCTGCCTAGAGTTATTAATTGCAATCACGTTAAACAATAGGGATAGGATTGTAATTCTTTGGCAAGGTGTTTATGAACACATAGCCAACATTGTCCACACAGCCATGATGCCATGCGCCCTTGTTGAGAAGGCAGTTTTTGGACTTTTAAGAATCTGTCAACGACTGCTTCCTTACAAAGAGAATTTGGCAGATGATCTTTTGAGGTCACTTCAGCTTGTTTTAAAACTTGATGCCAGGGTGGCGGATGCATATTGTGAGCAAATAACTCAAGAAGTGAGCCGTTTAGTTAAAGCAAACGCTTCTCATATCCGGTCCCCAATGGGCTGGAGGACTATTATGTCTTTACTTTCTAATACCGCCCGAGACGTTGAAGCTTCTGAAGTGGCATTTGATGCACTTGTGTTCATCATGTCCGATGGGATCAACCTAATGCCAAGCAACTTTACTGTATGTGTAGATGCAGCAAGACAATTTGCTGAGTCACGTGTTGCACATGCTGATCGGTCTGTTCGTGCACTCGAACTTATGTCGGGGTCCATCAGCTGTCTAACTCAGTGGGCCCAAGAGGCGCGAGAAGCAGCGGGAGAGGCAGAGGCTGCGAAAACTTGTCAAGATATAGGAGAGATGTGGCTGAGACTTGTGCAAGGCTTAAGAAAAGTTTGTTTGGATCAGAGGGAAGATGTTAGGAACCATGCTCTTTTATCACTGCAAAAGTGTCTGACTGGGGTTGAACAAGTGAACATCCTGCATGGACTCTGGTTACAGTGTTTTGATATGGTCATCTTTACGGTTCTTGATGACTTGCTAGAAATCTCTCAAGGACACAGTCAGAAAGACTTCAGAAACATGGAAGGAACTCTTGTTTTGGCATTAAAGCTTCTTTCAAAAGTGTTTCTACAGCTGCTTCCGGAGCTTTCGCAAGTAACTACTTTTTGTAAACTATGGTTAGGCGTTCTTAGTCGGATGGAAAAATACTTGAAAGTCAAAATCAAAGGTAAAAAGAGCGAAAAGCTTCAAGAATTAGTGCCCGAGCTTCTTAAAAACACACTAATTGTCATGAAAAACAAAGGAGTGCTGGTTCAAAGAACCGCCCTCGGTGGAGATAGCTTATGGGAACTCACTTGGCTTCATGTGAATAATATTTCCCCATCCATCCAATCAGAAGTTTTCCCAGATCAAGATCGGGAACAAAAACAAGTGCTTTCTGGTGAAAGTGAATCGGGCACACAAGAAACAGTCGAATGAATGTAATCAAGTCAATTACAACTAACAATGGGCTTTTTGATCTTCGTGGCGGTACGCATTTTCATTCTTTGTTATCTTTTCCTGTCTATATGTATGTACAAAACTCAGATGAAGCATTCGAGTATAGTCTGTTTTGCTTTTAAAAGCAAGGTATATGTGCACTTCCTTTTAGTTTCCAGGCTTTTAGTGAGGTATAGAGGCTACAATTTAGATTGAGGTTATTAGTTTTAGTATCTTAATTGATGTTCATAATGACTGAAGATTTGAAAGCAGTTACTTAGCAGAAGATAAAAAGGAAATTGGAGTTTTAATGTCCTGGTGTTTATGACTTCAGTAAAAAACTCTTATTCTGCTTGTAGCAATTTAAATAAAAAGTTGTTAAAAAGCTAGTTGTAATAATTGTACCTTCCTATAACATTTGATATCTTCCCTAATTTTCTTTGGCTAACTGTACGTGAAAAAAAATTGTAGCGGAACATAGCTAAACATGGCATCCTTATATAATATAGCAAAACAAAAAAAGTTTATGTGGCATTTTTTTATAGCTTTTAGTCTATGTGGCATTATTTGAGAGTTTATCTCACAATAATGATTTTTTTATATAAAATTTATTATAGTAAAACTAATTACATTTTTAGTCCCCTAATATGTTGAAGAATTCTGAAAAATTTAAGAGTATTTATATTTTTAACCCTTTACTACAAGGGTTATACCTGAGTCGGTTTATATTTGATAGGGTTTAAAAATGAAACTTATGAATAAAGTTAATAATAACATACAATTAAAGACTCAGTGTTTTATAAATATACATAACATTTTTATACGATTTTTTTAAAAAAATAAACTACACCATAAAACTGAACACTTTATTCTCTTTAATTTGAGTATAATATTGCTATACTAAAAATCTAATTTTAAAAAATATATCATGTGTTCCGGTTTACTACGATTTCGTTTCTAAACTGAATGGAACATTCATGAACATCCTTAAAAGCATCACTTAAATTGTGTTCCCAAAAGTAACACGGGCACTAAATTAGTAACATAATAACGCTTTTACTCTTCTTATTTTTCGAATCATTATTCACCTTAGCCTAACAATTATTTTGTAAAAATTAATCCTCCCCTTAAACTCTCAGTTGACAAATCCCTTCAAATTCTCTTAATTTTGATCAAATCAGATCAACCCTTCGTCTTCTGTCCTATTTAATGGTTCGTCACCTTCAAGAAACCAAACAAATTGATTGATTCATGACTACTCAAAAAGATAGAGTGAGGTTTAACGTTGGTGGCAAGATCCTTGAAACCACCACCACAACCTTAGCGATTGCGGGCCGGGATTCATACTTCGGACCCATGTTTAACGAAAACTGGGACCTTCTAACGAATCCCGGTGGCGAACACTTCATTGATCGTAACCCAGATTGTTTCTCAATCATTTTAGACTTATTACGAACAGGGAAACTTTACATTCCACCGAACGTACCCGAAAAACTCTTCTACGAAGAAGCACAGTTCTACGGCCTCATGAACCACGTACGATCAGCAAAATGGGGTCAATTTGACGGTAACCGTCTTCAGTCATCAAAATCCATCAGTGGCCGCGCACAAGGCGTCGGCAAATTGATTAGAGCGTCGCATGATGGCGGCTGTTGTGTCGCACATGGACGCATGGTTCACGTTTATGATTGGATGTTTGAAGAACACCCTCCAATCAACCTTGATGACCAATGGGTGAGGGATGCGTGTTGGGTCGGACCAGTGGACCCAACTGGGCTAGTGATCAGCATGGGTAACCCTGGTGAAGGAGGGTTGGGGTTGTTTAATTCAACAACAGGAGAACTAAAACACAAGTTTAACGTCACACGTGCAGGTGCCTTGAGTATTAACGAGGGTTGTAAACTATTCTCGGGTTGTAAAGATAGAAGCAACGAAAACGGTATTGGTGTTTGGGACCAAAGTACGGGTCAACAGGTTGATTTTTTCTGCAACCCACCCGGGTTGTCATTTGGTGACGCGGATAAGCTTCAATGGTTAAACCATTCTAATTGTTTGTTGGTAGCCGGTTTGTCTCCTAGAAAACACAAGAATTGCTACATTAGTTTGCTAGACTTTAGGTCGAAGTCAATGGTTTGGTCTTGGTCTTCGGATAATTATGAACCTCGGCAGGTCCAGGATGCTATTGTCATGGAAGATAATAAGTCGATATGTGTGGTCAATGAGTTGGGGGATTTAGGGTTTTTGGATTTGAGGCATGAAACATGTTCTGTTAGATGGAGAGGAAGTCCTCTACTGGAAGCGAAAATGCCCTCGTTTTGTTACCCTAAACTAGCGCTGCACGAAGGTCAGTTGTTTTTAACCATTGACGATTACGTTGTGGTGTTTTGTGGGTCGGATTGGGTTGTAACATCGAAGCTTAGAAAGAGTTTTGGTGACTCGGTTGGTGATTATTCGATTGGCAGCCAATTGTTGTCAGCTGTGAAAGATTACGCCTCGGTGTTTTGTGAGACGAACTTGTTAATCTCAAGGTTTAAAAAGAGCTATGGTGGCTTGATTTGTGATTTTTCAATTGGGGGTGATCGGCTTTTTGTTTTGCATGAGGAAGAAAACGTGTTTGATGTTTGGGAAACTCCACCGTCGCCTATTGTGAATTTGTATGCATGAATTAACATTTGGTACGTACTTGGAACTATGTATCGAATTTGAATTTATGTTTTGTTTTTAATTTGAGTTTTCTTGTCATCATATATTGCCTGTTACCGGATAATTGAAATGAATTTTTAATAATTTTGAAATAGTTAAATGCTTGTGATCATTGGCGAAGCCAGGATTTGAAGTCCAAGGGGGCCAAAGGTTATAACGCTTCGTTTTGGGGGGTAAAAACGTAAAACCCAATATTATATATAAAAAATCTAACTATCGACCAGCAAACCAACACTTCGTAATGTGTGTGATAATTTTGAAATCGATCACACAAGTTATGTCATTTATCACTCAAAAGTTTTAATAAGTTAACCAAACCATATTTTTGTACATATTAATGTAGTTGCATGTTAAAAACTATGCAAGTCATTGAAGTGTTTTTTAAAGTTTACGTATGAATCTCATTCTACTTTCTATACTTTGTATTTTACTTTGTTCTACACCGTATGAGTATACATGTATGTATGTAGGTATATGGGTTGTAACTTGTAAGGGTTAATGTAACACAAACCGTTTAAATTTCTATCTAGATATTTATGAGGGACTTGTAACACACAATTAAAAGCTCCCATGATTGATATTTCACTAGGAAATTGAAAAGAAAAACGTGAACGTACGGCTTCTTCTTTAATTCCATTAAATCGACCGTATCGACCATCACAATTGTCGTATTGTGTTGTTGTTCGACACAAAACATGAACTAGAAAGGTTTGATCGCAATACATCTAGGTTTCCTTCCTTGTACGACTTCCTAATGTGTGTATGACGTTTTACATTTTTTATTTCATATAAAAAATTACATGATTATTAGTAATAAAAACTCATCCTTGACTAAATCTAGAACTTCATCTCCACCTAGAATTGTTCGAATCATCCAAGCATTTCCGATCTAATCCGCTATTAAAGTGTTAAGTGTGCGTCATTTTCAACTCTTTCATCCTTAGTCACTTGTTTTCTTTTTTGTTCTTCCTCATAATTTGCCATCATCATCAAAAATCATTATGTGTAAAATGATGCAAACGTACATAACATCTCTAATTTTATCATTTGTCCATAATTAACAAAATTTTCTCACAAAATGTCATCGTTGCTTAAGAACACCAAAGCAACTTTTGATGGCCTTTATTGACTCTCAACTTTGGATGTATGGACTCTGAACCTCCGTCATTGTTGCAATACATTTTTTAACTAAGCATAACTACGTTAATATCACCTTCAACGTGCGAGACAATGTTATTCTTTTACGTGTGTAACGACACAACGATGTCGGCGCAATGCAAGACACATCAAAATCCTAATCTCATCATGGTAATGCATATAACAAAATCATAAAAACTAAAAAGCGCGCTATCTAATACCCGCGACCCGATATTAATAAGTAAATGCATGTAATCACTAACATATTTTAAACAAACATTGATTTGGTTTGGTTTCAGTCCTCCATGCTGATCTCGTAGACACGAACACAAAATCGAAGCTTCAATCCATCAATCTCGCCTTAATCAATCACCAAAACCTCATTCATTCACGTCGCAAACTAAACACAACAGCAATTTCAATGCATCAGATGTTGGGAGATTTATCATAATTGTTTCTAGGGTTTCAAATTCACTCATTTTCAATCGCAATGTTACGTAGATTGTTGACAAAAAAACCGCCTGATACCCTCGTCACTGTCTTTGAAAGAATTTACGGTAACTATTTCCCCTGGAGCTATTCGTTTTATATGTGTGTCTTCAGCTTTAGTTTTGTAACTAGCATCTGATCATGAACTTGTTATATCATGTTATATGTATGTTGAACTTGTTAAATCATTTTAAAGTGTCCTTTTGTTTATTATGATGTGTGTTTAGTTTCCTTAATGTGGATTAGAATGTCGCATTATGTGTAGATGTGTTATTTAGTGTGTTGATGTGTGATGATTTTGGCCTGTTTGGTGTATAGTTTTCGACTGCTGTTTCAGCAATGGAGCTTGGGAAGAAGATTATAAAGCTTACGCAGACAACATAATACGTCAATGCATGGATATGTATCAGGAATCTTCAATCATGATCCTCGATTTCCGGGAGGGAGAAAAGGAAAGCAAGATTACGTCTGCTTTGTCGGAGTATAATATTACTATAATGGACTATCCTCGTCATTATGAAGGTTGCCCATTGCTCTCAATGGAGGTTATACACCATTTTCTAAAATCAACCGAAAGTTGGCTCTCAGCTGCACAAGAAAATATTCTTATAATGCACTCTGAGCTTGGTGGTTGGCCGGTTTTGGCATTCATGGTAGCTGCATTCTCACTTTACCGAAAGAATTTCACTGTTGAAACAAAGGCCTTGGACATGGTGTATAAGCAGGCTGCTAATGATTTGTTACCCACCATGTCACCAATGAACCCCGTACCTTCTCAGTTGAGGTATTTACAGTACGTATCAAGGAGGAATGCTGACTCAGAATGGCCTCCTGCTGACAAGGCACTCACTTTGGATTGTGTAATAATGAGAATGGTTCCTGATTTTGATGGAAAAGGGGGCTGCTGCCCTGTATTTAGGATTTATGGACGCGATCCTCTGCTACATATTGATAGAACCCCTAAACTTCTGTTCTCAACCCCAAGGAGACGCAAGAATATCCGATACTACAATCAGGTAAGGTGTCCACTCTTTGTTATAGTATGCAATATCACTGGTCTATGTCATTCGTCTTATTTCCAACTCTGAGAAGTGGAAGTGTTTCCTTTGTTATCAGTTTCATTCACTTGTTATGTTCTTAAAGGTAGTTATGTCTGCTCAAAAATCAACATTATATAATCTGGTGTAATTGGTCTGTGCAGTCATACTTCACTTGACCTTATCTTGAAAGAAATGGTGCCTGGGAGGTCAAAGCTCTATAGCTAGCTCCTAACCCATCATTTAAAACACAAGCCGCCTAATAGACGTTCGGTTTTCTTTGAACAAATAAGACCCCATGTATCAACTATCAAGTCATGCTTATCTCAATGCTTTATATTACAATCGATAACGTAGGATACGAACAAACACACCCAACAAAATCCCACTTATGCAATACAATCTGGGGAGGGTGAGATGAAGGCAAACCTTATCTCTATCCCAAGGTATAAAGAGGATGATTGCAAAGAGGTAACCTAGGATACCTGAAACTTGTACACTATATTTATTGGACCTCAGCTGAAACATTAAACTTTCTAACTTGAGCATGGTCTTTTGAAGAACATTACTTATATATATTACACAAGGACTTTGTTATTCACTGCTTATGAAGAAACAAGTCACAGAACTTACCTATATAGCAATGCATGATAAACTGCCATGCCTTTATTCTAGGAAGATAAATGTAACTAATTATTTTGACTTCTCCTGACTCATCTATCTATTTATACGATTTTAAAGTAGAAGCTAGATCAATTAGTTAGATAGTCATAAGGTTGATTTTACTGATATGACTAATACTTTCCTATAATATTGTTGCTTTTGAACTGTTGATTCACTGTTCTGACCCTTGCTATGCAATACAGGCAGAAAATGAACTTGTTAAAATTGATATTAATTGCCATATTCAAGGTGATGTTGTGCTGGAGTGTATTAGTTTGCATGATGACACGAAAGAAAAAATCATGTATCGTGCCATGTTCAATACAGCATTCATTAAATCAAACACGTTGATACTAAATCGTGATGAAATTGACATACATTGGGATGCTAAGGAACAATTTCATAAAGACTTCAGAGCTGAGGTATATTTCATGAATTTAGACTAGCATTCATATATGTTTTAATGCACACACTTACAAACTATATATATTTATTTATATCTATGTGTCTTTATCGAATGCAGCTTCTTTTCTCTGAAATGGACGCCTCAGCTTTTATGGTTCCGGTATATTTGTCAAGTTTTGAGGAAGAGGGGCTCCCAGTGGAAGCATTTGCTAAAGTTCAAGATATGTTTGGCAGCGTGGATTGGTTTGTTCCTAGGAGTGATGATGCCTTAAGTAGGCTCCAGCAGATGCCTTTATTTGATGTTGTTAATGAAATGTTGGAAAGTAGTTCTCATCAAAGAACTGAATCGACCCATTTGCTTCAAACACGTCCTAAAAGAAACAATATTCAGGATAAAGAAACCAAAACAAACACCTCATACTTGGATGCTGTTGGACCTAGAAGTATTTCCCTTCCCAAAAAATTACCATCATCTGATACACAAACATTCATGGATGCTTCTACAAGATCTCTCTCTTTTTCATCATCCATGCCACCTCATATTATCTTTGCATGTTCACATCCTTCTGCATCTGAAAAACTGGGTGAAACCACAACGTCTGAATCGGCTCCTCCTCCTATCCAACCACCAGATGGTAAGGCTGGTCCGCCGCCTCCACCACCACCACCACCTCCAAAGAAGACCAGTGGACCACCTCCACCCACTCCTCCGAATACCGGGACTGGAGCTCCTCCCCCACCTCCACCAGCGCCAAAACCTCCAGCACCGCCAGCCCCTCCCCCACCAAAGCCTAAGTCAGCACCACCACCCCCTCCTCCAGCTGCTGCTGCTTCTTCTAAAGGAAATGTGAAAGAAGGTGGCGATGCACCACCTCCACCACCACCTCTTTCCAAAGAATCCAATGTGTCTGCTCCTTCCCCGCCACCTTCTACTAATAAGGGGCGTACTAGGACAGCTGGTGGGAAGAATCATCCGACGAAGAAACTGAAGCCTTTACACTGGTCAAAGTTCAGTCGAGTAACACAAGGGAGTTTGTGGGCTGAAAAACCTGATGACGATTCAAGGTATTTCATCTTCTTTGTTGATTATTGGTTTCTTGATATTCTCATTTTTCTTATGGTTAATGTGCATTAATTAGGGCACCAGAGTTTGATGTGTCGGAACTTGAAAATCTATTTTCAGTAGCAAATCCAAAATCAGATAGGGCTGCAAAAGCAAAATCTCAAGCATCTAATAAACCTGACATAGTACACCTGGTAAAATAGTTTCCTTTCTGATGCATGCATTAAATTTCTGTAGAATCCAATCAGAATAATTGCATTAAAGCTATGTTTATTTGTTAACGAATGAGTTCAAACACCTTTGCATATGTTAGTGATTGATATTTCACACTTCTAGCACAGATTGAGCACAAGCGATCATACAACTGTGAAATCATGCTCTCAAAGGTGAAGACACCATTGCATGAATTGATGGTAAGCTCAAAATCTTTGAATCTTTAATAGTAATGAATAAATGATATGAATCAAATTAAAAAAGGTAATCGGGTTTCTATGCTACTTTCATGAGTTTGTCCACATTACCTACTCTTCTTTGAACTTAGCAAATGCAAACCTTTTTAGCCCATCCTTTTATGCTTTTGTTATGTAGAATTCGTCAAAGAGATATAAGAAAACTATGAACACAACGAATTTCATAAGCCAAAAAAGATGTAGAAAAAACATGAAATTCTCATTAGTTGACAAGGTAATTCCTTTTTTATGTTCAGAGTTTCTCTTAACATAAGCTAAGTGTTAGTCGTTGGGTGACGCCTAATGATTACATGGGAATTTCCATAGAAGGTACTAGAATCATATACACAAATAACTGCGGAGAAATATAAAAATATATCTAGTGATAGCTCAAGTGGTAGCCCTGATGCCCCTCATCGATGAGGTCCCAGGTTCGTTTCTTAAAAACTCCACAGGGGGCCACCTCATGCTTCAGCTGTGTCTAGACCGTTTAGTCTGGCGGGGACCGGGTGTTCACCCCATAAGTGGGTTCTCACGCTTAAGAAAAACAACAATTGTGAAAGGCCGATACTTATATAAAATCACTATTTGACACATCTGTCATTAGGTAATACGTGCTCACTCCATCTTAAGATTCTAATGTGTATGTTTACAGTTTGAATCTCTGTCAGAGTTTAATCCTTTATCAGACTACATATATAATTTAATCCTTATGAAATCGAGTTACACACAATCAATATACAATTACTCTTTCTGGTGTATGATAATTATATAATTAGTCTAATATGCTTTAGTTGCAAACTTTGACAGGATTATGTCCTTGCTTTGGATGATTCAGCGATGGATGTTGAAATGGTGGATAACCTTACAAAGTTCTGTCCTACCAAGGAGGAGATGGAACAAATTAAGGTGTAATGCTAGTTGAGCTAATTAATTAACTACTTTAGTATCAGGTTACATGTGGCCAACAGTAGCCTAGTTTCTATCTCTATTATTCTACATTTCTTTTGAAGTTTGTGGTTTAATAGATTGAATTATGCTTTCATAGGTGTTATTTGTAATATAAGTATTTTTTTTATGCTTAGGGATATAAAGGAGATAGGGAAAACTTGGGCAAATGTGAACTGGTATGTGACAACCATTCTGTCCATGAATCATATAAGCAATTAACTTCGTTAATATGGATTTATTTATTATTTCTGGTAACAGTTCTTCATTGAGATGATGAAAGTTCCACGTGCAGAAGCTAAACTTAGAGTTTTCTCTTATAAGTTACAGTTTAGTACACAGGTTAGCAAATATTATTACACGCATTTTCCGGCTTAGTATAATACTAGATTTTAATTTGGTGTTCTTTTTGAAATTTAGGTTTCAGATCTTTGCACGAATTTAAACATTGTATATTTGTCAGTAGAACAGGCAAGTTTTATCTCTTCCATTAATCTTGCAGATAATCGTGGCTATATAGTTGAATAAACTTTTCTTTTTCATGTATGTTGATGGTGCTTATATCAGGTCAGGAGTTCTATGAAGTTGAGAAGAATCATGCAGACAATTCTTTCTCTAGGAAATGCTTTGAACCAGGGCACTTCAAGAGGTGACTTACTAACAATATTTTTGTATGTTGACCTCTAGCTGCAGAAATAAAATATTTCTAATCATTGTTTATATTTTGGTTTAGGTGCTGCTGTTGGGTTTAGATTGGATAGCATCCTTAAACTAAACGACACACGTGCCAGGAACAACAAAACGACACTGATGCATTATCTTTGTAAGGTGCCGCTTCTTATTTTTTTATTTATTTTATCTTTATTAAATATATTTATTTTATAAAGCGGATAAATTGTTTCCTTTACTTTTGTTGGTATCTCTGCTGGATATCTTAGGTGCTTGCAGACAAACTACCCGAACTCCTTGATTTTTCCAAGGAACTTAGCAGTTTGGAACCCGCATCAAAGGTTATCTTGGTGGAACTCGCATATTTTTAATGGAAGTTATTTCAGTTTCTTTTTTGTTGATTACATTAATTTTTCTTTCCAGATACAACTAAAGGCATTGGCAGAAGAAATGCAATCTATTACCAAAGGACTGGAGAAAGTAATTCAGGAAAAGAGAATGTGTAAAAAAGATGGACATGTGTCTAAACGTTTTCGGAAGGTACACACATAATTTAATTATCGTAGCAACTGACTATAATTTGATGAACATGGTTAAGATTATTTAGGAAGAATATGTTGTCCCATAGTGACAAAGATAAGAAAGATGATTAAATTTCCATCATGATATTTTTTCATTCATACTTTATACTGGAATGTAATTGGTTAATTTTCGTTTTCCATGTTTAGTCTCTAAAGAAGTTTCTTACTTCTGCGGAAAGTGAAGTAAAGTCCCTGGCTTCACTGTACTCTGGGGTGGTATGTCTCAATCTCTTGTAGATATAAAGTAGAGGTGGCACAGAGGCTAGATTGGGTTACTTGTCAAGACGGGTATGTTTCGTACATGTTGAAACTTGAAACAAGCTGGGCTGAGTTGACCTGCAAAAATATATTCATCCACTTTTAAAAGAAAATCATGCAGTTAATGCGCTAATTATGATTTGTAAAACAATATTATTAAATTAGTGATCTAAATCATTGTAAGAAATTAATTGGAAAATCGTATTATGTAGAAGTGAACTGGATTTGAACCCCCAACCTTTTGGTTACGAGGCACACAACTTACCAGGATGTCTCCTTGGGGTCAATAGTCTACTTTTAAAGACGTGGCCTTCTAAATAAATCTACTTAAATTAAATGGGTCGAAATTGCCACCTCTATGTGAACTTGCCTAGGTTGGTTGTAAAGCTGCATTGTTTTACAGGGCAAAAGTGTGGATGCTCTAATTCTCTACTTTGGAGAAGATCCTGCTCGCTGCCCATATGAACAAGGTGATCATCAAAAGGACGCAAATCTTGATGACTTTGATTATATTTGTGCTCCATTAGACTAATATGCTTACATTCAATGATGTTATGATACGATTTTCAGTTATTTCAACATTGCTTACATTTGTGAGAATGTTTAATCAAGCCCATGATGAGAACGGCAAGCGAATAGAGGCAGAAAAGAAAGCGGCGCAGAAGGAATCCGAACTAGAAAAGTTAAAACATCATAATCATCTGAAACAAGAGTCAGAATCAACAAAAAATACCAATACAAAAAATACCATTACAAAAAATACCAATAATCAGTCAGAAAGTGCTAAATAACTACAATTATTATTACTATTTTACCTCTTCATGGAATTCCAATGGTTAATGGGTGCATGTGTTGCAGCCAACGGGGATGAATGTCTGAAATGAACAGTTTTTGCTACAACTGACCCGCCATTTAACCGAAGGTATTGTCTTGTTTATCTAAGTTTTTGTTTTTTGATTTTTGTGTCATTAATGTCATTTTAGTATAATTGGATTAACTTTGAATAAGAAATCAGAATAAATATTGATGAGTTAGGAGATGTGTACACACTAGATCAAGATTATTCTTATTTCGGGCCTTAAGGAACCTCTAAAGGCCCTAAGGGGCGTAGTCCCTACCAATGGCGTCTAAATGGAAACGCCCCTAGCGAGGCTCAAAGGATATAGCCCTGGCACGCTGCTTAGCAGCATCTGCTTAGTTCCTACTGATCATCAGCATCTGCTTAGATCCTACTTATATCAGTTGCCACTTAGCGAGTAGCGGTAGCTATGTTACCACTGATGAACTTTTCACTTTTTTATACCGACGATTTTTTACTTCCATCCATTGTACTCTTTTACGAAGGCATATAGCCCTGGCACGCTGCTTAGCAGCATCTGCAAGTTTACAGAAAAAACATTCTCATGCATGACAATCCTTTATCTTACCATATTATCACAAGTTATTACAAGTTGGAGATTTCATATCAATTTGCTTGAAATTCATGTTGATTTTTTTTGCAGCGAAGACGAATGGGTGCTAACTTTTGTAAATGTACAAGAAACTTACTACTAAAATGCCAAGATGGTTTGCGTGCGTGGCAGATGTGGTTTATGCAATCCGATTAGGTTTGTTCTTTGTACAAATTAGACGATGAATATTTGGTAGATATCAGTGATCGCCCTTTACCGTATATAATGTTTCAGAATCTCAGGATAAATTTTCTTCCCCTCAAGACTCTACTAATTTCATAGGGGACACCTATCTAAAAGATTTTACCCCTACCAAAAAATGGTTATCAAAACTTTACGAAAATAGAAACAATCACGGACCTACGTGATCAATATGTGTTCAAAGCGGTGATCTACGTGGTCAATTCTTTTGTATAAAATGTGTAGTGCATAGATTAAGAAAAGAAAAGAAAACAAACAAGCGTACCCAGTCAAAACGTGAATTTATAAAAATATGATATTTCCAATAAAGTACTTACTAACATTGTGAGGGTACACAACAAGGGTTTTGTCATACTTGTGAAAGTTTTATCTTATTCTTCTGTAACTTTATCAATATGGCTTGTCCAAGAATTAAAACATCATCTTTTAAACACATAATTTGAGTAAAACGGAGAAACATACCTTCTAAGTGACGAAGGAAGGTAGACTTATTCAACAAGTGTGGTTTTGTTTGCATCATAATAATATTATCATTAGTAAGACAATGACAATTAAATCAACTAATGTGCAAATTAAATAAGAAACTTTTTATCTTATTTCAAGTGATGTGCATCTTCCCAGTAACTTGACAAATAATAAAGACGAACACTAGATGTTTTGATTCAATCATCTTATATTAAATGTGCCTCATGAACTTTGAATTAAACGTCAAAAAACAACCTGCTCAAAGTATGAGACAAAAGAGAGCACTTATATATATCATTCTCTCTTTGCTAAACACTCATCACCTCAATATAAACATACGAATAATAATAATTAACCATGGGAATTAGCTGGTCCATTTTCATAATTCAGTTAATGCTGATGCTAACAGGGCTCACCACTGCATCATTGCACTCCCAAACATACATCATTCATATGGACCATTCACAAAAACCAGACCACTTTTATAACCATGAGTCTTGGCACCAGCATACCGTGAAGTCCTTGTCATCGGGTTGTCCCGACGATGATAAACAAACGTTTCTATACTCTTATACTCATGTCATGCATGGGTTTAGCGCAAAGCTTACCTCGTGCCAACTAACTGAGCTCGAGAAGTCACCTGCTCATGTAACAACATACAAAGAGTCGTTTGGAAAGATGTTCACTACCCATACACCCAAGTTCCTAGGACTGAACCGTGGCTCGGGTATATGGCCAACTGCGTCTTATGGGAAAGACGTGATTATTGGAATAATTGATACTGGAATATGGCCTGAAAGTGAGAGCTTTAATGACAAAGGGATGCCTGAGGTACCATCAAGATGGAAAGGGAAGTGTGAAAATGGTACGGCTTTTAGCCCATCTCTTTGTAACAACAAGTTGATCGGAGCGCGATCGTTTGGCAAAGGACTTCAGGCTGCCGGCGTTAATATCTCAGCCGAGTATGACTTTGAATCGGCTAGAGACTGGTTGGGTCACGGGACCCACACGTCGTCCACAGCCGGAGGGAACTATGCATACGGTGCTAGTCACTTTGGCTATGCAAAAGGCGTAGCCAAAGGTGTAGCACCGCGTGCACATTTAGCCATGTACAAAGTCCTTTGGGCGAGTGACACAGATGAATCTGCGGCTACTGATATTCTAGCCGGTATGGATCAAGCCATTTCAGATGGGGTTGATATAATGTCATTGTCGATAGGGTTAGATCACACACCTTTGTTTGAAGATGTAATCGCCATTGCATCTCTTTCGGCAATAGAAAAAGGAATCGTTGTCGTTTGTGCTGCCGGAAACGATGGACCGGCTTCATCCACAATATACAACGGTGCACCATGGATCATGACTGTAGGTGCAGGTACAATGGACCGAAGTTACATTGCAACATTAGAACTAGGAAACGGGATGAATTTCGAAGGCATTTCATACTTCCCAACGAGTGTTTCGATTACTGATACACCTTTGTACTATGGAAGTAATGATACAAAAAAAGCCGGGTGTTTATTTTTGATACCGAGTGAGGTTAAAGGAAAAGTAGTATTGTGTGATGAAAGTAACTTGGATCTTAATGAGCAGATGAGTGTTGCAGTATCAGCAGGTGCATATGGTGCAATTTTCTTGTCGGAATCGCTGTTTTTGGACCCTGAAGATTATTCTATACCGGGCATATTGTTGCATACTCGCTACGCGAAGGAAATAAAAGAATACGCAAGGACCAGTAACAACACGATTGTGAAAAGTATGAGGTTTGTCATTACTAAGACAGGCACGGGACCTGCTCCACAAGTGGCATATTTCTCTTCACGCGGACCTGACCCGATTACTCCGAGTGTTTTAAAGCCGGATATTCTTGCTCCGGGCGTGGATGTGTTAGGAGCGGTTAGACACTTTCATGGAGGCTGGAGACTATGATTTATTGACAGATTACGCGCTCTACTCAGGCACATCAATGGCTGCACCACATGTAGCAGGTGTTGCAGCTTTAGTAAAGGCGGTCCATCGTGACTGGAGTCCAGCAGCCGTTCGGTCTGCTATGATTACCACCGCAACCAAAACAGACAATGTTGGCGGAACCATTCGAGACCAATGGAATGGGGTAGTGGCTACTCCGCTAGAATTCGGGGCGGGCCATGTCAATCCCAACCGAGCAATGGACCCTGGACTCATCTACGATATTGGTCCACAAGACTACATAAATTTCTTATGTGGTCTTGGGTATACCGCAAAGCAAATGAGTACTGTCTTAAGAACAAGTCAGTGGAGTTGTGAAAACCGAACCGATCTTAACTACCCTTCGTTTATCGCAAATTTCTCGAACCAAGCCACCTCTCAGTCCGAAATGCATTTCACAAGGACTGTCAAAAATGTTGGAGATGATGCATCCACTTATCGGGCTGTTATAAAGGTTCAAACAGGAATGACAGTCAACGTCGAGCCTGACACTCTCAGATTCACAGATAAGTATCAGGAACAGAATTTTGTACTAAGCGTACAAATCGACAAACATTCTCCAAGCGTAAAATACGGGTATCTTGAATGGATCGATGAGCATAACCACACGGTATCAAGTCCTATTGTAGTCATCTGAGATTGACACGTCTCGTACGTTTAGCGCATTCGTAACCGTTATATTGTTGATGATATTAGAGTAGTTAAGAGTTTGCTTTAGTTTATGTTGTTAGCAATTATTTTGTTATTTCTGTTATGTTTTTAGTTATGACTTGATAGACATTTCTATGTAAACAGATGTCATATTTTTGTCAAATAATCACAATTCAATATACAAAATTTTAATTTCATATTAGTATATTTGTCATTGAGACAAAGCGTAATGCATCAAAGGATAATGAATGGGTTGCATCGGGCTCATGTGACCCAGAGCTAGACCTGAAACCTTTTATCAACAACCCCTTAAATGTGTGGGTTTGCGGCAACGCTTCACACGTTTATTTTTTCACAGTTTTACGTCCCGTCACAAGGTCTTAATACTAGTTTTTACCTTAAAAACTAGTTTTTTTACACGTCTAACATGGATGTATAAAAAAAAAGAGTGAAAATCAATGATGAAATAACATTTTACAATGAGCAAGTATAATGACAATAAAAGAAACAGTTGCTTTATTAAATTTTAACTCACATGAAGATTTAATTTGTACACGTGCATTCAAAATTTTCAACTAGGTTTAGAAAAGTTTAGGCCCAATATGTGTAGTGAAACAATGGTAACGCTCTATTTTTCATTTCAAACCAAAGTGCGTGATGTGGGTAACGCCTCACCTAATTTTGACCATCATAACGCTCGGGTGCGGTATAATAGGCGTTATGGGATGTTATGGGTGCCCATGACGTTCTACGGATGGTCTTAGGCTATGTGCAGGTGCCCACTTTACATAGCACCAAGACCGGGTTTGACCGTCTCATATAGGGATGAGATGGCACCAATAACGCTACCGAATTCAGAAAAAATGCGTTCCAAGTATTGTATAGAGTTTATTGTTTTAGTGCCGATATCTGTATCAATATTTTCAATACGTTACAGAGTGGTATATTTGAAATTTTACAAAATATTATATATTAAAAGTGACTACATTTGTACTGTCTCTAGCGCGTTGCAAGAGTGTTGTTAGTGGTTCCTAATTCTATCTCAATTTGGATGAAATTTTACACATTTCAAGTCCATCCCAATTTAGGTGGAGTGGTTTCCAACTCTATCATAATCTTGTTTAGGATTTTATTTTTTTAATATTAATAATTCATCAAATAATACAAGTAATTAAAATTTTATATTTCATTAATTAAAAACGTAATTTACATAAAAAACAAATTAAAGCACTAAAAATGCCAGCGACTTCTTGTTTTCGTTCCAACACCGTTTCTAGCAACGTTCCAGTAAAGTGATCATGCGGCTTAATTTGTCAAGAACTCCAAGTCCGCTCGTTTTTCCTCCTCGGTCATTTTTTTTGGGCAAGTAAAACTTGAGTTGCCACAAGATCATGAGCAATTTGTGCTTCAATTTTCCCTTCCTTGAGATGACTTTTCTCCTCACTGTCCAGTTCTTTGTTTTCTACGTCAGTCTTGTTGTATGTGTTGAAATCGGCGACCATCTTGATGAGTACTTCGCGCTCGGTTGATGACGACTCAACTGGATTCTTTCCCTTCCACCTTGGTGGAGGTCTTGGTCTTGCCGGTTCCTCTTGATCATCCGTTTCTTCATTTAAATCAAAAGACAGACGGTCATCTTGAGAAAATTGAGAGTTTGATTTGGACGTTTTTGACCTTTCGGAGCTCGCATCCTCTATTTCCTCAAACGTCTTCACTCTGGACCATATGGGGCTATCTTTGACCATGTTCCATGCCAAAAAATGATTGAACGTGGTCTTCGTTTTTTGTTTTCTCAAATACTCCATGTGTATTCTTTGCAGAATATCCTCATCATTCCAGCCACTACCCCATCCCGACTTTAGCTTGTTCAAAATTCCGCCCCAACAACTCATCTTGGCATTCATATCCTTCCATTTTGAGTTTACTTGGTGATATGTTCATGTTGAAATGTAACCAAGTTGGGCGTTGAACTCATCAAGAGCACTAATCCAAAAACCTTGAAAATGTTGTTGGTTACCCTTATACGGGTCTTCAGATTTGGCGAGATAACTTTGGCCAAAGCTTCTTCCACCTCTTGCGTTCATTTTACCGACTTTGCCTTCGAGTGGGTAGTCAACGGTGCCTCGGTTTGTTGTCGTTATTGTCGTTGTCGTGGTTGTTGTTGCAGATGGGTTTCCGGGATGAAGTCTTCCACATCAAACTCTTGGTCGACGGCCATTTGTTGATATTCATCGCCGAAAGTGTCAAATTCCCAGTCATCCGGAATTGAATCTTGTAAACAAAACTCGTTATACCCGAATTGAATGGGCAAATCGTCTACTCCTTCATTAAATCGTGTGAAGCCAGAATGAGAAGAAGAAAATTGGGAAAAGCCGGGCTCAACTTGGTTTCGTTGGGTTTGTTTCATTGATGGGTTACGTTAAGTTGAGTTCGTGGTTCGGGTGCCACGGATGCCTCAGGTGCCTCGTCTTAGATCCATAGTGAGTATTTGATAGTGTGTGGTGTGACTTGTTGAAAATGGTTAGTTTGTCTATATAATGGGTAAAAAAAGGTTTTTATTTTTAATTTTTTTTACCGTTTAAAATATAGAGCCGTTAGAATCAAAATATAGCTGTTGAAATTGACACTTTCGACGGTGTGAACAACGGCAATTCAATCCCAAAACCCATCCCAATTTGACGGTACCGCTGGGTCGGGGCGGTGCTCCCCGCGGGAGGCCGACGGAACCGTCCTACACCCCGTCCCATTCCGCCTACTCTTATGGTTTTAAAAATAGTTGTAGGTATACAAAATACGGTAACAACCAACATTAACATCCACATACACATACGGTAACAACCGACATTAATTAACACGTCCAACTGTTAGAACCAACAACACGGCGGAACCGGCGGAGGCGATATCAAACTTTACACACTTCATCGTCTTTCTCTTTGTCTACGAAAAAAGTGATTATTATATATTGAAAGAAAATGTAATAAATTGGCAACTTATGCTAAAGTGATCAAGGTAAAACACGTTGTAAAAACTTGTACTACATGCATCAAACACGTAGATGCACTAAATACCTTATTACATACATAAAACGCATACATTAAATGCAAGGACCATAGCTGCAAACAATGAAACAAATTTATGACAAAATTTTATAACCAAAACCACACTATATAATATCTTTTTCCTTTTAATATTTATATATATAGTAACTAGATTAGTACCCGTGTACTACACGAATTTTAGTTTTATAGGTTTTAACTCAATTTACATATCAAATTTATTTTTAACATATCTCTTATTAAATCGATTTGGA
>JAOYNQ010000033.1:5232238-5244691 GCA_026259685.1 Tagetes patula
CCATTACGAAGGAAGCAGTACGTTTCATTCCTTCGTAATTATTCATTCCATTCCATTGAGCAACCAAACACATTTTCTTTCATTCCCTCATAATGGTCAATTCCATTCTACCTCTTATTTCTTCATACCAAATACTATCTTATTTTTCATTTCATCCATCCCCATGTTTTTTTTTCATTCCCTAAAAGAATGGAATAATTTTTTAATTCATGACAATAATCATGACCCGACCCATGACCCAAACCTTGACCCGACACACAAGTACCCATGAGCCGACCCATGTCCTAACCCACGGCTTGAACCATGACCCAACCCATGAACCAAACCGGGATCCAACCCATGAACTGACTCATGACCCGAGCCATCAATCGACCCGTGACCCGACCCATGTCGATCCATGCCCTAAACCATGACCTCAACCATAAATCCGACTCATGACCTAACTCTTGTCCCGTACCATGACCGACCCATGTCCCGATCCAAGACCCAACACATGAACCAATCCATGAACCAACTAATGACCTGGTCCATGGACTGACTCATGACCCGACTCATGAACCGAACCATGAACCAACCAATGTGGCGACCAATTCCTCGAAATGTGACTTGAACCATGGCCCGACCCATGTCCTAACTGATGTACTTATCCATGTATCGAACCATGAGCCGATTCATGGCCCGAACCAAGACCCGACCCATAACCATGACAATGTATTTTTGTTACTTTTAGAGATTTGTATTTTTTTTGTTTTTTTCCTTCCTACCAA
This sequence comes from Tagetes patula, assembly GCA_026259685.1. NCBI lineage: Eukaryota > Viridiplantae > Streptophyta > Magnoliopsida > Asterales > Asteraceae > Tagetes > Tagetes patula. Next base: position 5,233,006 of record JAOYNQ010000033.1, read on the forward strand.
ACAACAAATATTGATTCATTTCATTTTGTAAGGTAACCAAACATGATAATGGATTGGAATAGTCCATTTCATTCCTTTGTCTATTCATTTCTATATATCATTCATTCCATTCCCTCGTCCATTCCATTACCTACATAGGTTTTGTGGTTTTATGTGTCTGTCCGTAAAAAAAACAAAAGGGTTAAGTTACACTTTTAGTTTTGCCAAAATGACATGTCATCCTATAAGTAGTTTGTTAATTAGCCAAAGATGTTAAAGGTGAATGGTTTGGCCAGATGGCCGTTTACCCCATAACCAACAACTCACATTCGAAACTTGTCAATTTCACTAGGGGTGTTACAGTTTAGTTTTGTCTGTTTTTAGGTTAAACCGCGAGCAAAACGGTTAATAATAGTGTGTAATCAACCAAAACCAAAATAAACCATTGACATTTAAAACTTAACCAAACCGGAACATTTTTAACGACTTGTTTTCGGCTTCGTTTCACGGTTTGGGTCCCTTGGGCTGTATACAAAATATGAAAAAAAATAAATGGTTTGGTTCATGGTTTCATCATTTGCTTTGTAATCTAACGCTCTGATTTTTTATCTTATTTGTTATCAAGCTAATGCAAACGAATTAAAAAATTGCTGTCCAAAAAAGTGTTAGTATAAATGTAGTTGTTTAAAAATGCAATAGTCCAAACATATATGTTTCACATTATATTAGTTCATATTCGCTATTCAGTTGGGTGTTAGCACAATGGTTTAGTTAGCATTAAATTTTAACTTAATTAACGTTAAATAAATAAAATAGTTAACTCTTATACCTAATATTGAATACCTAAAGAAATAAAACATATACTAAGGGGCTGTTTATTTTGCTTCTTAATAGTTCAGTTCAGTGCTTAATCATTCAGATTCAACATTCAGAGAGTTTGTTTCATAAATAAAGAACCTCTGAATGGTTTAGTTAAGTGCTGAATGGTTAAGAGAATGAAAGATGTTGATTGGAACTGAATGAAACATATACCAAACTTATCATCACCTGAAGTTCTATCTCAATATCACTCCCATTGATAATGGTTCAGAACTCTTAACCATTCAGCACTTAATGATTCAGATTTTGCCAAACAGCCCCTAAAATACCTTAGAGCACTTTCGGGTTCTTTGCTCGTGTACCACGGCTAAAGGGAGATCACCAGCCCAGGTGGTGTGGGTGGAAACAGAGTCGCTAAATTATAAAAAGAAAGGTTTCCAACATTAAAACCATGCGAAATGGCAAGTCTCATTGATAAATGAGGAGTTTGAAGAACAATCACAAAAAGAACATAAACCTTAATATCAAGAAACTACATAAGTTCAAATGAAGGTTTCACAAGCAAACTACCTAACCTCAACTAATATACAACACCAACTAGGCCTCATCTAGCAGAGAAAGTTAAATTAGACAGATGAAATGGAGATAACAATAAGCTAGCTAGGGAACGAGAACAAAACTTTCAAAGAGTATGAGTTATTTTTAATTAATTATGAAAATGATTAATTTTTTAATCTATATTTCAAAATGTTTTTTTAACGGCAACTTTCGTTAAAATAGCTGAGCAAAAACTAGCAACTATATAAAAACTAAAACGAATAATTACACCAATCTAACCATTTTATTGTATTAAACTGCGTTTTGTTCTTAATCCATAAGTAGGTGGAGGACTTGATATCTTGGAATAACTTTTAGATGACTTGGTTTGTTGTTGAACACGAATACGTACACGACACAAACTTAACATGTATCGTGTGTGGCCTTAACAAACATCATGTACTAAACAGGTAGACACGATTACACGAATCTACTTGTCAGTACATGTTGATACCTGCTAAGATTTAAGTACTTGTTAATACCTAATATTTAGAATCTTACTTGATAAGATTTAATATCTGATAAAAATATATTATTTTACCTCTTATCGTGTTTTCTCGTGTATACATGTTATAAACACGTTTGTGTTCATGTATGGGAAATGATACATGATAAGTTATCATGTCGTGTATAGGTTATACAAGTTTCGTGTTTGTGTCTTTCGTATTCTCTTATATACACCAAGCCGCGGCTAGGATGATGGTGTGCATTACTTTCTTTAATTTCATTGACTGGTTGCTAGACTTGTGCAAACTGAAAAGATAATTAATAGAGAACGCAAAGATGAGTGGTGTTCTAATCCAAGCAACCACACGATTCCAAAGCCGATTGGTATTAATTTACCATGTATGAGTACTCCCAGCCTAGGCCATGTATTCGTATCTCGACCGACCTGACAGACTAACAACTTTTGCAAATATGTCGTTGCGACATACGCATTGTTATCTACATTTCGTTTTAAATTCCTTTCAAACCAATATGGATAAAAACATAGAATCTTTATGCCTTTCTTGCCGAATATATCAGTTGACATGCTTATTTTTATCTGTGTTTTGATATAAGCTTTATTAAAAATCCAAACGGGTAAAATGAAATATATTTTTGGCTTTTTTTTTATTTATCATTAATTGTTACAAAAAACTTACTTTTAATTTACAAATGTTGAACTTTTGTATGAGGGGTGGAAATTTCTTTAGTACATATAATACTTGTAATTTTTTCGTCACCTGTAAATTATTTTAAGATATTAGGATAAAAACTAACGTTGCTGGCAAAAAAGCACGAGACGTGATGCCCCCCTCAGGTCCTTAAAGGATGCGGCCGTGCTTATAATGTTAAATTCAAGTCTAATCGGATCAGCCTTTATATGATGCTTCTTTTTTTTTTTTACAATGTTTATATACATAGTACTTTTTATTGTTAAATTCTAAGTCTAGTCGTATCACGTAGGCATAAATCACAAGTTTCATCTTTACTTTTATTTTTCCTTGATCCTTCTTTTTAATTGGACTTGATCGCTTGAGAGCACACACTTGATTTTAAGAGTAATCAAATCAAATTAGCCATTAGCCACAAAAGTTGGACATTTTCTGTTATTCATGTTTTAATATTTTGATGAATTTTTGCTCAAACAAAACATTAATTAACAGTAATGGGAAATTCTCATTTATTTATCAAGAAAACAAACTTTCTTAATATGATTAATAAAAAATATCTTTTGATTATATATATAGTTTCTAATGGTTTCCTTAACTATAAAAAAATGCATTATTATACAATTGAAAAACAAAGATTTAATAAAGGATCAAACCCATAAAGCATTTTAACAATAGTTAACAAATAGTTAATAAACACCCCTCATGTTTGTTAGACTTGACTTATTAACCAGAAGCTAGTCATCGCCTTAAGGCGAGTCTTTCACAGAGACACCATTCGCCGACTGAACAGTCAAAACCGACATATTCGGAGAAGACGGCCCGCCACCCTCTCCACCACCTAACGGATAGTTGGTTCGCGAGCCAGAAGGGTGACATGTAGCAGTAGAGATAGCAGTTGCAAGTGAAATGGGCATTAGGCAAAGCCCTTTCCCTTGTAAGTACTGCATTGCCGAACCCATGTCTTCCTCCATTAGCTTCACTACTTGATTCTCTGCTACGGTCATAGTGTCGTTGTTTGAAGGCGACGACGACGTTGTTCCATTGCTACTTCGCCCCACCCTACCATTTCCTTGTCCGCAATCACCACCTCCCTGAAGTAAACAACAGATAAAGCATACGTTCAAACAAATAAATTCACCAACATATATGGCACTTTTAATCTTTTGGTTTTGTACCTCAGCACTAATGGGAGCACCCGCGCCGGCGGTGGCACCTCCCAATCTGCTCATACTCAACACCTGTATGTAATAATGTTTTTTTAAACCATATATGCAAGTATTTATGTGTGCGCGAAACCATAGTTTTTGTAATATAGAAACATTATAAGAGTTTTTTCTCTACCGACTATAAATAAAAGATTTAAACGACGTTTTTTAAGAAACATGACTTTAATGTTACATGTAAAAAAACAAAATGTTATAGTGGGGGAATTGAGATAGTTTAGTTTTACTAAATTAGTTTTATTAGCTCATTAGCTATTATAAAATGACACCGTGAATTTAACCAGATTGGAACATTTAGGTTGTTAGTTGAGTGAACATCCGGTAGCTAATCGATCAGACTAGGAGCTGCACCAAGACGGATTAGTTTGTTTTGGGGTTCTTAAGCTCTTAAACCGCCCTTAATTTGTATATAGTTTGAGACTTTGAGAGAAAAATAAATAAAAGGGATACCTTGACTTGGAGCTGGAGAAATTTGACATATTCTATGATCTCATCTAGCATTGAAGCCTTGTCTGTCTGTCATTCCACTTTGTTCATTAATAAACACTAAAAATATAATAATAATAATAATAATAATAATAATAACTCTTCAAATCAAGATTCACTTTTATTTAACACTAAATATTATTATTTAATTTATACATACATGTTGACGTGTTCACAATAGAATTACAAAACCATCTTGTGTCTAAAAAGACAATTCTTTTCTTTTTTTAAATGTAAATAATATGGTGAAGAACAGCTCACATAGGACAATTGCGAAATTCCATCCATGTAGCTGGGCTGGACGTGTTTAGCTCAGTACTTCGACCAAATAATTTCCCAACCCCCGGAGAAAACCCCACCTTCTAGGCCACAGACCCAGTTTAACGCGAAGCGACAAGGATAAGGTAAAATCGGTTTGCTTAGGACTCGAACTCTAATGGGTCATTCAATCACATTCTCTTGATTAAATGATGCATCCTATAACTAGAAAATTAAGAGCTCAAACCTTGTAAATTGTAACACAAAACACTTCAATAAAATGCTACATAAAAAATGATTTATTTACCTATGTTCACTTTGTCGTGAATATTTATCTCATTTGCTAAATCCATTTAAAAATATATACAAATGTGTATACATACAAATACAAGCGTATAACTATGTGTAACTAAAATAATAATAAAATGTATATTATAGTCCTAAAGTATGTGCAAATATATGTTTATTAAATAAAAAGTAATAAAAGTCGCATCCGTTATTTGGAATTAAAATAATAGTTAATAAAATAACTTCCCCAACATAACCACCATCGATCTCAATATCATTATCAACCTCTCCCCGTAAAATCTGCTTTGCACCTTCTATGTTATCTACGCACTAAATTTCACGCGCCACCGCAATACACGCCGGAAACATCTAATAAACCGTTAGCTCATTAATGAATTTTAATTCAATACTTTTTTTCTCTTTTAAAACGTTATCCCATTATTACTACTAGACTTGAAACGAAATTTCAACCGTTCTAAAAAAAACTACTGTTTTATCACGAGACCAAAGGCTTTGATGGCGTTAATTCTATAGTTTACGTGTGATACGCTACGCTTACCTTGTTCGCATTGGGGACAAGTTCTTGAAGAGCTTTCATCCTTTCCGCGATCCTCTCGCGGCGTAACTGCCAAATTTTGATTAAAAAAAAAGAATTAAAAAACAAAAAAAAAGATTTAGTAGAAAACAAATGTACGATGATATTATGATGCTTGTGTTTTACTCTTTCGGCTATGCTGTGTGGATCAGTTGCTTGTCCTCTTCTAGCTCTCACTCGTTGCCGTGGCTGCGATGGTGCTCCACCACCACCACCTCCTCCCGTCGTCACACTTCCGCTCTGCACTTGGTTCATCACCGCCGCTCCCGGAGATCCGAAGTTTTGTCCCTAACATTTCCGATTTTCGAACTTTTATAATATAACGAAAAACTACATTTTATTCCATGATCTAAAATAAATTTTAATTTTCAAGTTTCATACATCGAAATAAAAACACAAACAAATCCATCCATATTAGCTAAGCTAACTTTAGATAGTAAAATTACATCTTTTTAAAACTATATTTAGGGTCATAACATATTAACATTAACACCCTTTAAATCTAAACGTATCAAATGCAAATGATATAAAAACGTGTTGGTGCTGGTTATGGTGTTTGGTCAAGAAAATGATATCGAAACAAAACTAGATCGATACACTTACCGGCAAGTTCCGGAATTGTTGAGATTGATTCGAAGTAAGTGATCCAGTGAAGCCATGAAATAGATTTTGGATCGAATTATTATCTCCAATCTAGTTATACAACATAAAAACAAGTTACAAAAATACGAAATCATTTGATGTTAGGAGCACTAGGTCAGAGGTTCTAATCCTGCTGACCACGGGTTGTGGTGTATTTCTCCTTGAAAATCAAGGTGTTACTGTTCAAAAAAAATTTGATGTAATTATTAAAAGACAAAACAATTAAGTTACCGGGGACTTAAAAGACGAATCATCAATGTTATCATTTTGAAACATGGCAGAATCGCCTGTGGAGGTTAAACCTCTAGGCAGTTGCAACGACTTGACCGCGGAAGTCGGAGAACGACCACCATTGATCTGGTGTTGACGGAGTTTAGACGATAGAATAGTCGAGTGATCGTCGAAATGATCGACGTCCCATGGGAGTGTTGATTTTTGAGCAGATTCAGTGTCACCACCCGCGGATACGTCGGACCATGAAACCGCGGTTTGGAGACCGGAGAGCATTTGATCTAGAAAATCATCATGGTTATCGAAGGTGTTTGTGTTGGTGTTGTTTTGAAGAGCTATTTGTGATTCTTGCATTTTGTGGTTTGTTGATACTTGTTTTTTTCTTCTTCTTTTCTTCTCTTGATGTTGTTTCTTTGGGGGTTATTGATTGATTATATATAGCCAACTACACTTCAATGAGCTTGTTTTATACTATAATAAAATAAAGATGTGTGCTCAATAATATACTGTTTAGAATAAAGTTGCTAACCATAACCTTTAGAGTTATGCTTTTTTTTTTTGTTTATGAAAAAATTGGTGCATGTATAGTTTTATTATGTTGAAAGTAGTTGATTGATCGAGAGATATTTTTGAGCACCATAACTTTTAGGTGATTAGTTGTATGAGAGGGTCTTTTTATCTAAACTCTTTTATTAAGGATACGGTGTTTGTAAACTTTATTACTTGTGTTGTGAGAGTGACATGAATGTGTTTGAGTCTAAAAAAAGCATGTCGCAACATATAATATAACAATTGTAAAATTAATTGTGAATAATGGAAAAGAATATTAAAGTAAAATAGCTAAAAACACAAAAGAAACAAAAAAAAATTAATTAAGAGCTTGAGGGGTAAAAATGAAAATCTGAAAAACTTGAGGGATAGATTATTTATCATTTAATAAAGTCCACTGATATTTGTAACTGGTTAACCGTCTAAAAACTTCTAAAAACTATAGTATATGATGGGTGCTACTATATACTTCTAAAAACTTCTAAATCTTTTTTTTAAGTTTTTTACTTGTTATACTCCCTATCTAAAGTTTAAAAAAATATAATTTTAATAATTTTTTTACAAAACTATATTTTCTTCTTAAATTAAGATTTCATTTGTTATAATGTTATATTAAAGTATTGCATTTCGTTGGTGAGTATCAATTAGAGGCGTTCAAACAAACCGAAAACTAAAAATAATCGAATAAATCGTATCCGTAACCTAAAAAACGAACCGAATTGCAAATTCGGTTTTCGGTTCGGTTACTAACAGTATCCGAATTGTGAATCGGTTACAAAAAAATATGGTTTACTCGGTTCGATTATCTGAGTAAACCGTATAATAATCTGTTTAATCGGATAAACGGACCGAATAAACCTGCTAAAGCGGTTAAATTCTATTCGGTTAGGCCAAATTAAAATATTTCATGACTGAATAAATCTACTTAAGTAGTTGAATTTGGTTAGATCAAGCCAAAAAATTGATTTCACGACCGAACAAAAAGATTTTAAAACTGAATAAACCGCACCGATCAAACCGTTAACCGAACCATTGAATACTCACGCAAACATTTTTTATGTACGCATGTTATTAGTTTCGTTTTGAAACATTTTATTTTTAACGAATAAGGATAATAAAAGTCTAGGATAATTTTTTACAAGTTTCAAAATAAAAATTAAAGGGGAGTGTGACAAATATGTAAGGGGGGTATGTATAGACACACCCTATATGATTTCTCTTTAATTAATTTATGTTGTCGTGAAGTTGTAGCATCTACAATGTAATTGTGTATGCTTCTTTTCTGGTCATACTATATAAAATCACCTCTGTTGCTATGACATACAATATCTCAATTCTCAATTGTCAATATCATGTATCTAGGTTTTGTGCCCATATCATACTAGCATTTTGTTAATTAATCTATGTACGACTACATGCGACAAACAATTAAAACTCACGTACCATCTTTTTGGTCGTGTTGAATCAGATTACACATCTTTTTGGGGTAAGAGGAGTATCAGACAAGGAAGGAGAAGAGGTGGGCGAGCTTGTCTGGTACACCACTCAATCCCACCTCCACGAGATGGACAAACGAGGTCTCTTCCTCGTCCACGAGCTCGTCAAATGTTACCGTTGTTTTATATTTAATAAAAATGACATTGTGAGAACTTTGTGTTACCGTTTTTCTAATTGCTTCACAGTTTTTCTTGTGAGAATCACTCCCACCACCATTAGCATATAGGTATTTCATGTCTACACGAAGCTCATGTATCGTCTATTTTAGTTACAAAAGTGTAACCTCCTGTTTATTTTTGGTATCAAACGTATTAAATGGATAGAAGTTGTGTATCTTAAGAACCTTTATTCAATTTCTATATTAATACATGACTCGTATATACAATCTCCTCACTTAAACCCATATATGTTGTGTGGACAAATTGGGCGAATGTGGCGCTTTTCCATGGGATTCGGCCTCCTAAAGGGCCGATGGTTTCACACACTTTCTACACATATGACACTTCGTATATAGGCGAATGGTCGACTTCAAACGCATAAAATTTAGCTAGGATTTTTTAGATGTTTTAACTTAGCATCAAGGTTAAAAGTAAACTTCAATAAAAGTCTGCTAATTAGGGTCAGTATCACCGAGGTTGAAGTGGACATTATAGCTCATTGTAGCTAAAAACGATCATGAATACTCTAGGCAAATTATGAAAAGAAACACCGCCCATGACGAGATGGATGTCACTTTGATGAGCACGAGCCACATTCAGAACATCGGCCAAATCCTCGACACCCAAATGAATTTGTAATCCATTTAAATACTTTATGGAAGAGTGGCGTATCTAACATAATAGTTTAATGTTTTTTTAGCTTTATTTTTCATAGAGGAAAAATATTTGTCTTATAAATGAAAGTTTGAGAAGAACAATTTTCTCCATTAGTTGATGAGACCAAAAACTTTTGATTAATATCATAACTAAATAAATATTTACAAACCCATAAACATAATACCTTTTAAATGCCATTTTAAACCTGTATGTAACGCACAAATATTAATCTCGGTTTTATATACTACTTTCCTACCTAATTATGCAATTTTGATTAACTGACCCAGCCCAAGACCAACAAGCACTAAGCCCATACTCACAAGGCAAAAAAAGTTGTAATGTAGCCATGTAGGGCAATGAGTATAAAGCCATTGTTACAGATGAAAAGCAGACTAAAATTGGGGATCTGAAGAAGATGATGCTTGTGAAAACAACTGAGGCTCCGGCGAGAGAGACGGGGAGTTTTTAAAGGGTTGTTGCCCCTCTCTTGCCACCGCCCATGACACCATCCCCATATTTTCTCTCAATTCAACAACCCTTGAAAAGAAAAAGTAGAAAAAGAAACATAAAACTATCACAATCATGTACTATATGTATGTGTGTGTGTGTGTGAATGAGTGTTTATTTGTATGAAAGATGAAATTGATATGGCGATGATGATATTGATCTGTGTATGTATGAGTTGTTAAACGAGCATCGTAATCAGTCATCGGGTTAAGTTCGACCCGTATCTTGGCGTGACAACCCGGTGTTGTAGCCATGGCGGTGATCGTCCCCGGTGTCTGATCTTCAACTTACAGATCTGAGCCACATTTTATTCATTTCAGTTTTCAATGTATTTGCATGCCCTAAGCACACAAAATACAAAACAAAAATTGATGTTTTTCTTAATCCGTGACGAAGATAGTCACTTTTTTTTTTCAATTTCAGAGGTACATTAATTTCACTTTTTGTGTGCTATTAGCCTATTAGCCACGTATTAGACAAACTCACAAACCTTTTTGTGCTTATACTTTTTTTGCTTTAAGCACCTAGTACTAACTAGCTTAAAAATTGAACATCTGATTGAATGAACCACATAAAAAATATATATGTAAAATCTAGCATATAATTTTCTCAATGAAAACTTTAACACGTATATTAGTTACTGGTTAGTGTACGCGATTGTAGATCTATAGATTTGTGAAAAATACGACCGGACACGTTTTCATAGCTTTTAGTAAAACTTTACGAATTTGTGGATGTGGAACATTGCCTTTCTACAGCCACCACACATGCCTGCGTTTAAGGATGTGACAGGCTGACAGCCTCTCAAACTTCAGAACAAGGAGCAAAGCATGTACCACTTCACCTCACTAAACTAAAGATGTGAGCGTATTATCCCAAAAAGGACATCTGAAATCGACTTTCGAACATTCGAAATTCTATTTGCATTCGATTCGAATAGTTTTGTTGAGTTGGGATCAAATACGAATAATGAAAATTATATTCGTATTTGATCCAAACTCAACAAAATTATTCGAACATTCGAAATTCTATTTGCATTCGATTCGAATAATTTTGTTAAGTTATATTCATATTTTAAACTTTATTTCAACATTCGATTCGAATAATTTTGTTGAGTTTGACAAAATACAGGTGTACAAAAGGTAATTTAACTTTAGGTTTCGATGAATATAACTTAATGGTCTTGAAATAAAGTTTAAAATACCCAAACCAACCCATTACCCAATTAATTGTTGTTTTACATACACGTATGATTTGATGTTGTGACAGCTGTTTAATTGTTGTTTTTACAGGTTTTAAATTTGTTTAGAGTTTTTTTTTGTGCTTCATTATGCAGTTTTTAAACCTTTTTTAACATGTTTTGTACTTATTGATGTGTTAATATTTTGCATATTGTTTGGGTGATGTTTTGCACATTATTTGGGTTAGAGGTGGGCAACAAATCGTTTTGAAAATAAAAAACTGAACCAATTTGAAAAAAAATTGATAAGGTTAAAACTTAACTGGCGGTTCAAAATAGATATGTGGTTTGGAGCAAGAAAATTGGTTTAAAAACTGGTTTAACCAGGGAAAAAACAGGTTTTATAAAAAACACCTGTTAAAAATCAGCCTGAATCAGTTTGATAGGGTTGAGTTTCCACTTGAAAACACCGGTTAAAAACTTACCTGGTTTTTAAAAAAACGATTCGTTTTTTTTAACTCGATTTGCCCACCTCTAGTTTGGGTGATGTTTTAGTCTTATGCTATGTTGGTGCTGTATTTTTATTGTTGTTTGATTTGCTTATTTATTTATATTTTTTTATAGCGAATACATTCGAATTTATTCATATTTGATTCGAATTCAAATAACTTAATCGAATCGAATACATAGTATTTTATTCGAATGTGGATCAAATACGAATAAAATTTTTAAAAGTCTCAATTCAACTAATTCGATTCACCCAATTCGTTTTTGATTCAAATGAACACCCCTACCTTTCACACAACTTGGGATTCTAATTTGGAACATTATGAAAAGGGTTAGTAGTTAGGATTTGGTGATAA
>JAOYNQ010000033.1:5288149-5300369 GCA_026259685.1 Tagetes patula
ATGAGCCGCTCGGCTCGGTTCGATTTGTAAACGAGCCAAGCAACGAGCAAGCCCTCGCTCGGTTCGGTTCGGCTCGTAAACAGCCCTAGTCACAGGTTATTAGTAGATGAATTGCTACTTACCATCCTTGTTAACAAAAATTAGATTAAGATTTTTAAAAAATCACCATCGCCAATTTCCATCTCAATAAAGTTAGTGATAATGTCCATGTCCTCCGGAATTTATCAATCACTACAACAACCACATACAATATCCAAACAACACCAAAATACTAGATTTTCAATCCACCACAATCATCCACAAAAAAAAACCATTTGAAAAAACCATAGTAAAAGCAATGATATTTAAAGAGTACAACTGAAACATCAAAAGTTTTGAACAAAAAACGACCACTTAAAACCGTAGCAAACATGAAATAGGCTCAGGGAGTGTCAAACAACATCATCATGGCTACAGTGAGTGCCCGCCATGGCGACATAGGTACCCCATCATCGCCAACTCCTTCTTCAACAATAATAATCGAATACCAACAAACGGTCACAAAATGCACCAAACACATTATCCCTTAAACATATTTAAAAAAAATAAAAGGGGCAAACCAACAATTTCACAAACCACCATCACCTAGGTTACCACTAACAATCCACCCTACCACTGTGAAAAACTACAGGGGAACCCAAAGGTTGTCATCACGATACCATAAAAAAACGGCTGGATTCAAGGATTTAACCCAATGCTCCAAGCGCCACTGTTACAAAACCCAATATGAGTTACAACCAAGCAAACCAACAATTACATCCACCGATAACAACACACACCATCACAAACCCAATATAAAATACATTTCTCTTTTATGTAATATATATAAAATCTCAACTAACTGACTATATTATCTCTTAAAAATAAGAAAAATAAACAAAAATCAGAAAGCTTATAAGTCACACATGTCCATTATTTTAGGACATATCTATCTATTTAATAATTAAATAAATCATTTCTTTATCAACATTTTATATGTCACATTGCAAAATTTATGTAGCACACTCTGCTTTCATTTAGATCATGGATCCTACTAATTACATATATCTTTTCCTAATAATTAACTTTATATTCTTATGTATTTATCTACTTAATTTAATTTTTAAAATATTTTCTTATCTATCTAATAAATCAAGGTTTTATTTTAGGGGGATTTTTTTAATCTATAATAGAAAGTTTGATAGGGAAAAAATATTAATTGTCATGCATGAGTTGGTGGAGCAATATTATTAAATTTTAAATATTTACAAATTACAAATCTGTAAACATAATGATAATGATTTCTTTATAAATATTATTATTTAACCCGTGTGTAACATACGAGTGTTAAACCTAGTTTGTAATAACATATGGATTACAAAGTAGTTAAGATCATCGTAAGATTCAAGTTCCATATTACATTACATCTAAGAATTCAAACTTGTGTGTTATATGAGACGCTAAGCTAGTACCATTTACATACACTCATACAGATAGAAATATCTTTTAATTAAATATATTTTTTTGTTAAATTAATTTTAACGGAATTAAACTTATCTATTGATTAAAATCTTAAGACTTAAAAGTTAAAACAATTAGCCAATGGGGAATGGATTTTAAGAAAATTGTTTTTTGTTTAAATACGAGCCCGCAAACTTGTTGGGTTCGACAATGGGATCAAGGTCCAATTAAACTTTTCCTTGGTGTAGAGGTGTAAAAAAAACCCGGTTTCCCAACCCGACCCGACAACCCGACTCGGACTCGAACCGGTTTTAACCCGGTATCATAGAACCCGGTTCGGGTTTTTAAAAGCCCGTCGGTTTGAAACCGGTTTTTATATATTATTTAGAACCCGGTTTGTACCCGGGTTTTTTGAACCCGGTTTGAACCCAAACCCGGTTAAACCCGGTGTAAAATCATATTTTTTAGCGGTTTTTTCACCCAACCCGACCCTACCCGGGTTCAAAAGCCTGATTTTTTATTCCTTTAAAACCCGACCCAACCCGAACCAGTTTGGTCAAAAACCCGGTTTGGATTTTGTTGACTAAAACCGGGTTGGATTAAAACCCAGTTCGGGTTGGGCCCAAAACCCGATTTTTACACCTCTACCTTGGTGGGTATATGAGTTTATCTCAACTTTTTTATAGGTTTTTTTACATATTTCTTCTTTCTAAGTGCATTAATTACATATTTACCCAAGTCTAAAGTTTAATTACATATATCTCATTTGACATAATAAATTATTCATTTACTACTTCTTTTACACAAACCATAAGAATATATAAAAATATATTTATAAAGATCATTAAGGGTAAAATAGTAAATCAAAAGGCTATTTTAAAGAAATTGGGTAAATATGTAATATATATGGTTTAGAAAGGGGAAATATGTAATTGTATTTAAGGAGTGGATAAATACGTAATAAATGATGTTAAGAAGGGGATATATGTAAATGCCCATTTTTTATAACGGCATTTATTTCACCTATAGAGTAGAGGTGCATAAAAAAACCAGTTTCAAGACCTGAAACAGTTTCAAGACCTATAGAGTAGAGATGAAGCGGGTCTAATTTTAACGAAACTCATGCATAATATTTCATTTTTAACTGATTTGACCGATTGATCTAACACCGCCTATTGAAATCCAGTTAATGGCATCATGCTCGGGCAAGTTTGTTTTTGTCAACTAAAACCTCAAACTTGTATAGTTACAAATGAAAGTTATAACAATATTACATTTCTCATATTCTTCTATATATTAAAAAACTTATGAAATTAAAGAGTAGCAAATAAGTATAATTTAGTAACTTCAGATTATATGTAAAGGGCCATTTGTTGTGATGAAGCGTGTTTCTTTGTTTGATTGCAGTGGTGGTTCATGGTAAATAAAAAATTGTATGTGCGGTAATAATTAATTAATATGAACCACTACTTATTCATGTTATCCAGTTTTAGAAATTATTTAACACTTTTGTAAATTACGTTTTGTAAATTGTTCGATTTTTACATACGCAACGTGCAATGCGTGTAATTCTTATCTATACCTAGCGAGTTACACACTAATATCAAAAACATAAAACATGTAATAAAGTCATAAACGTGGACATAAACATTAATGTCAATAGTCACTCACATATAATGTGTGTAAAGTAATCATAAACACGTTGATAATACACATTAATGTTAGCAATGTAACACATGTAGCAAAGTTACAAACGTACGACATCACATCGTGCACGTTTAAAATCTGGTTTTATTGATAAAATGTCATTTTATTCATCAAATAGTATGTTCATCAACAAAATTATTATATGATTTTAAAAAAAATAAAAATTGACATTTGAGGTGGGTGGTTGAGTATTGTTGTAAAATAAACACAAACAAGTTTGAGGCCATGGGTTTCACCAACCCCTCTCACCTACCCCACCAAGATCGATCTAGCGCTTCATTTCACTCACATGTTACCAACTTTGATCCCTTCCTCTTTCTTATTTCTTTATTTAGGTATACGACGTGAACTTTTTTTAAACCGTAACGAATAAAATCCTGTTCTACAAACACAGAAAACGTTAGGTAGGTCAAGCTCATCAACTTCAGGGAAAACCCGACTTCAATTTAAACCTCACTAATCCGTTCACCCGTAGGCACAAAATAAGTTAGCAGCCAGGGTTGCACCCTTGTAGGGACGAACCGGGGCGCCGGCCCCTACGCGTTTGTTGTCCCTAAGTACCGTTTTTTACCCTGATACCTTAAATTTATATATATATATTGATCTCGCCCCTGTGAAAAAAAAAATTACATGTGTCATATATATATTGAGCTCGCGGCTCGCCCCCGTGCTGAAAATGTTCAGGATCCGCCACTGTTAGCAGCAAAACTCGTTTGGCTCAGTATCGAACTTGTGTTGCCATAAATCTTACTTCATTGCCCTCAATGCCTCTCCAAACTGTTACTAATAAGAATTAAACGTGAGTCTCTTTTGAAAAAACCAAAACTCCTATCAGTACATCAAGTTACACGTAACAAAATAACTATCATGTTGTAAATTATTAGTTATGTTATATGATATTGGTAGTAGTTTTACTAAAGTGTATCTAATGCATAATAATATGATCTCATAAAATTTATAATACCATTCAAATCGACCTATTATATCTATATTTTTGTTTTGTTTTGTTTTATTTAACACGTGAGTTTTTTTCTTTTCTTGTTACTTTCGTGGAGATTTTTCAAAAGTTTACTTTTCTTAATACTACTCCCATTCAAACAAGTTAAGTTATATATATTTTTTTGAACGATCGGTGTGGTAGCTGCCGCAGTATCCAGACTGGTTACCGTGGACCTAGTGCAGCCGCCCACCACGACACCACACGGACACGATTCACCCGGAAATTTCACAGCCGGTCAGACCGGAGGCCCGTTCCCAAGCCATTGTGTATAAAACCGGGCCAACTCGGACTCGAACTCACGACGGAGCGGAGTATGTCATTGCTGCGAATGCCGATGGGACAGAAGTCCTTTGGCAAACCAAACCGTACTTTTTCATGTACATTTTATTCATTGATCAACTCAAATCAATGCATGAGTTTTCATGTCAGAAATACGATCATGATTTATGAGCCCAATGTTTTCATAATCTCCTTGATGCTCCTGTGTCCTCTTGATTTATGTGGGCATCCTCACTTTTAAGCACTATTAACATACATAGCCACATATTCTAACATGGTGTAGTGATAGAGACATTGATTATCTAAAAGAAACTCAGATTTTATTATCACTAGCACCACTTTAAAAGGGGCATTGAAAGTAATGAAGGGAGACTCGTGGCAACACAAGTTCGATTCCTGAGTCGAACGAGTTTTAAGGCTAGATTGTTGTCACCTCTATGGGCGAAAGGGTATGTGGGTTTTCTCTGAATTGAAGTCAATTTTTTTCCGAAATAGGCGGGCTTGGGCTACCTAACACTTGATCCATGAGTCAAACGAGTTTTAGTGCTAGCATGATATTATCGTGCCTATGAAAGAAAGGGTAAATGGATTTCCCCCGAACTAAGCGGGATTAAGCAAACTCAACACTCTTTGTTCTCACAGAGCGTATATGGTCACCTATCCGCCATTGGGTTACCTCGATCTTTATTCGTTCACTTGTCTATTTTTAAGGGTGTAAAAAAGTACTTCTTGGTAGCTATCATTAGGGTTGGCAATTTCTGACACGAACACGATAACACGACACGGAATTAACATGTTTTATGTTTGACCTTAACAATGTCGTGTCATTAATATGTTAACACGATAAACACACGTTAATTATTGTGTCTTAACAACTTAAAGAACTGTTAACACGATGGCCACCTGTTAATATTTATTTAAATGAAAAGTTAGTGAAGAATAGAGGTGGAGAAAACTAAACTAGTTGTTAATAAATAAATCAATAGGGATGCAACTCCTTCATCGCATTATTACCCAAAATTCTGGACCCTCGGGACTTGGTGGATTATAGACCCATTAACCTCATTGGCGCCATCGACAAAGTTGTTTCAAAAAATCTATCTAATAGATTAAAAGTTGTTCTAAGTTTAGTTGTATCAAATACTCAATCAACCTATGTGGAGTGTAGAAGTATCTTAGATGACCCCTTAATGGTTAATGAGGTTATGGGATGAATCAAAAATCCAAATTTAAATCTCCAATGCTTAAAGTTGATCTTGAAAAGGCTTTTGACACCTTAAATTGGAATTTGTTTGATAAGTCCTGAAGCACATGAATTTTCCTTCTCTATGAAGGAAATGGATTTATGGGACCCTTGCCTCAGCTAGAACTTCTATCCTTGTCAATGGGGCTCCAACTCGTGAATTTAGTATCAAACGAGGAGTGAGGCAATGTGATCCTCTCTCACCTTTTTTTGTTTATTCTTGCCATGGAAGCCCTCGATGTTGTTATGAACAAAGCTATTTCTACAAGTCTCTTTAAAGGCATTACTTTGCCCAACAATGGGCATATTTTATCTCACTTGTTATTTGTAGATGATGTTATTTTTGTAGGTGTTTGGGCGGAAAGAAACATGCTAACCTGTCCAAAATCTTAAGATGCTTTTATTTAGCCTTGGGTCTTAAAGTCAACTACAAGAAAAGCAAAATCTTTAGTCTTGGTATAGACGCGAATCAAGTGGAAAGAGCTGCGTAATGTCTGAAGTGTCAAATTGGGACTGTTCCATTCAAATATTTGGGTATGCCCCTAGGAGCAAACATGAACCACATCAAAAACTGGAAGGACGTTATTGACGTTTTTTAATCCAAGCTATCTACCTGGAAAGCCAAGTCATTATCCTTTGGGGTCGGATCACCTTATTAAAGTCAGTCTTGGGTAGTCTTCCTCCCTATTACTTTTCTTTATTTAAGGCACCTCTTCATGTCATTGAATCGTTGGAAAGAATTCGAAAGAAGTTCTTATGGTCGAGCTCTTTGACGGGTCACAAAATGCATTTGATAGACTAGAGTCGCATCATGGCTCCAAAAGACTTAGGGGGTCTCGGTGTGGATTCCCTAAGATCTATGAATTTGGCTCTACTTGGGAAATAGTGGTGGAGAGCTAAGCAAGAAACGAGTAGTCTTTAGTTTAGAATTGTGAACTACATTCATTAAAATTGAAGGTCCTTCAACTCAATTCCTATCAAGCAAACCATGAAGGGCACTTGGAAAAATATCATCTCTATCAACAATGACCTAAAAGTATGGTTTATTGATTTGTTCGAATGTATCCAGGGGAGTCTTGGTAAGGGCGACAAATTACGCTTTTGGTGTGACCAATGGATTGGAAACTTCACTTTAGGTGATCATTTTACAACTATTTCTAAGCTTGCTCTTTCCAAAGAATGCAAAATCAGTGATTGCTATGACATTATTGATGGTAACATCATTTGGAACATCCCGTGGAAAAAACCCCATATCTTGTCTGAAGAACAAGTTCAATGGAACATGTGCAAGCTTTTGCTAGAGAATGTGACACTTTCAAATAACATTGGTTCTTTGAGATGGATTCACAACAGTGATAATTGGTTCTCGTCAAAATCTCTGAGATGGCTAATAGACAAAAAGTCTTTTATTCATCGTAAAGGCTTGTATGAGAACAACAACCGGTTACCAGTCAAAGCCAATTTTTGCATTGGCACATCATGCTAAATCGTGTTCCGACCTGTGTTTCCCTATCCCAAAGAGGTGTTCAAGTTGGTGATGTTTCATGTCCCTTATGTGATCGGTTTGAGGAAGATCTCAATCATTTCTTTGCCTTATGCTCTTTTGCTCGTGAAGTTTGGTCTCACATGGGGATTTGGTTGAAATCACCAATTATCCCCTCTAATTCTTTGGACACTTTTTTAGACACAAGTGGTTATGATTGGAGAAATGGGTCTCGTCAGCAAAAAGTTATTTAGCTATTTTAAAGATGGTTCTTTGGTATATTTGGTGTGTGCGAAACAATTGAATATTCAGACACATAGCCCCTTGTCCAAAGAAGACCTTAGAGGAAACCAAAATTCTTAGTTTCTTTGGGTTAAGAATAGAGCAAAGCTGAGATGGTTAGTCTTTTTTGTTTTATGTGGTGTAATTTTAGTTTGATGCATAAAATGTAATTTTCCTTTCGTTATTGTACTTTAGCCTCTGGCTAGTCTTTTTTGTTTTATGTAAATCCGCCGTTTAAAAAATAAATAAATAAATAAATAAATAAAAAGTAAATTTTATATGTGTTCAAGCCTCCTTGAAAATAAAAAGCCTAATTTATTTCCTAGTTTTAAAAAAAACACGTGGTTGCTTGATGCCTAGATATAACACTTTTAATTCATAATAATAACTAGTTCCATTTATTTCGCCGTCATTTACTAACGCCGTTAGCAAATCATCCTCCTACCAACTTCACGTCCACCTAACCCCGTCATCACCACCTATATAAAAACGCTCGCTCCACCCACCAACATTTCAATTACAAATTGTTTCTTCAGTAATTGCGCCACAATCAACCACCATGGATCTTCTCCTTCTGGAGAAAACTCTTTTAGCACTCTTTGCCGCCATTTTAGGCGCCATTTTCATCTCCAAATTACGCGGCAAGCGTTTCAAACTCCCGCCGGGACCAATTCCGGTACCGATTTTCGGTAACTGGCTTCAAGTCGGCGATGATCTCAACCACCGTAACTTAACAGATCTCGCTAAAAAATTCGGTGAGATTTTTCTCTTACGTATGGGCCAACGCAACCTCGTTGTTGTATCATCGCCAGATCTAGCGAAAGAAGTGCTTCATACACAAGGCGTTGAGTTCGGATCTCGAACACGAAACGTCGTGTTTGATATCTTCACCGGAAAAGGTCAGGATATGGTGTTTACTGTTTACGGTGAGCATTGGCGGAAGATGCGACGGATCATGACGGTGCCGTTTTTCACTAACAAAGTTGTTCAACAGTATCGGTACGGATGGGAGGCGGAAGCTGCGGCGGTTGTGGAGGATGTGAAGAAGAATCCGGTAGCGGCCACGGAAGGTGTTGTGATCCGGAAACGGTTGCAGTTGATGATGTATAATAATATGTTCAGGATTATGTTTGATCGGAGGTTTGAGAGTGAAGATGATCCGTTGTTTTTGAAGCTTAAGGCGTTGAATGGTGAAAGGAGTCGATTGGCACAGAGCTTTGAGTATAACTATGGTGATTTTATTCCGATTTTGAGGCCGTTTTTGAAAGGTTATTTGAAGCTTTGTAAGGAAGTGAAAGAGAATAGGTTGCAGCTGTTCAAGGACTATTTCGTTGATGAAAGGAAGTAAGTTGTTTCATCACTAATTTCATCAGATTTGTATATGTATGTATCATATGATGATTATATGTTAATACAATTTGTTAAATTGTTTGATAAATTAACAGGAAGATTGGAAGCACAAAAAGCATGGATAACAACCAATTGAAATGTGCAATTGATCATATACTTGAAGCTAAGGATAAAGGAGAGATCAATGAAGACAATGTTCTTTACATTGTTGAGAACATCAATGTTGCAGGTATATTTGCTATACTTTTTCAATTTTGACTTTTAGTTATTACTTGTTATAATTGACTTTCTATTTTTATGTTTGACTGCATTTTTTTATTCAAATTAAATAAATAAATGTATTCATTGTTTGGTTTTAGCAATTGAGACAACTCTATGGTCTATTGAATGGGGAATTGCCGAGCTCGTGAACCACCCTGAGATCCAAGCCAAGCTCAGGGACGAGCTCGACACGGTACTCGGGCCCGGAGTGCAAGTCACCGAGCCCGACCTACACAAGCTACCCTACCTCCAAGCCGTGATCAAGGAAACCCTTCGCCTTCGAATGGCGATCCCTCTCCTGGTCCCACACATGAACCTACATGATGCTAAGCTCGGCGGGTATGACATACCCGCCGAGAGCAAGATTTTGGTCAACGCGTGGTGGTTGGCCAACAATCCTGACCAATGGAAGAAACCAGAGGAGTTTAGACCGGAGAGGTTCTTTGAAGAGGAAAGTAAAGTGGAGGCTAATGGGAATGACTTTAGGTATTTGCCGTTTGGTGTCGGGAGGAGGAGTTGTCCCGGGATCATTCTGGCATTGCCGATCCTGGGGATCACGATTGGGCGGCTCGTGCAGAATTTCGAGTTGTTGCCTCCACCGGGACAGACGAAGGTTGATACGAAGGAGAAAGGTGGACAATTTAGTTTGCATATTCTAAATCATTCCACCATTGTTACTAAACCAAGAGCTTTGTAAGAATGTTTGTATACATGTGTTGTAACTTGTACGTTTTGTTTTGATGATTGTATTAAATGTTTCTTCTTTAAGTTATCTTGACACGGAATCAAGATATCAACACAAGAACACAATTAAGATTAGAAGGATGTTCGTCTTAACTTTATTATGAATAAGATTATAAGACCATAAAATATAGTATACTCATCTAACCCTATGTATAACATAATAACCTTAATGATCAAACAAACCAATTAGATGTCTTGAAAAGTTGTATTAATAATAAGGGAGGACACTATGACTTAAAGGCTAAGGGTTTAAATTTTGTTTTGAATAGTTTTTAAAGACAATGACACTCGTCTATCGCTACCATCTGGTTTTGAGTCCGCGAGGTAAAAGAGTTTTACGTGGTATGATTAAAGGTTTCTATCTAGTTTTTTCCTATAACAGTTGGTTGATGAATTTCGACTCCGATCAACTTAGCTGTAAGAAGGATTGTGGTGAGTCTCTGCTGCTTTGCAGTAATGGGGAGCCCCACTACCGATGAAAAACACCTTTAAGTGCATCGGTCATAGGCCGTTGCACACTTACACCAACCGTATATAAAAAAAACCAATTAGATTCAATTTAGGAGTGCAAAACATACTAACTCTCTACTTACCAAATAAACCCTATTAAATAATCAAACAAATTAGGATTAACTCTTTCCAATTATCTCATTGAACATGAAGTCATGAAACACCAAATATAATGACGAAATAATACTTCATTGTGTCGTGTGGGATTGTGTAATGGTGGATAAATTAATACATTTTAGATAACAAATAAGTGGTTAGGTTAGCGTGGGTTAGGTAACATGACACATGATCCTACCTGAAAATCTGAATGAATGGTGGGATATAACAAATCTTTTCAACCATTCCCAATGATTAATGATTGAGAGTTTAAACATATGTAAATTTAATGGAAGTTGTTAGCCCATCAAAAACCTATGATGTGCTATATAATGAGGTCTAAAAGTGGGAAAATTACCCGATGATTATTCGACGACTAAATATGTTTATGATAATAGTAAAATAACAGTAAGTAAATTCTATTTTTTGGTATTTATAATAGAAGTAAATTACTAATTGTGACGTTTTCTTTTAATTTTTACAGGGAATGATCATGTTAAAACAAATGGTT
This sequence comes from Tagetes patula, assembly GCA_026259685.1. Classification (NCBI taxonomy): domain Eukaryota; kingdom Viridiplantae; phylum Streptophyta; class Magnoliopsida; order Asterales; family Asteraceae; genus Tagetes; species Tagetes patula. The sequence continues at coordinate 5,299,095 of JAOYNQ010000033.1, forward strand.
GTTTTTGGGCCTTTTGTTTAACGTCTATCCAATTGCTCTATTAACTATTGTCACGTGCTAAAAACATGAGGGTATGTTTTTAATTTCCCAACTCCTTTTATTTAACCCCACCCCAACCCCCTCTTCTTCCTCATAAGTTGAATCTAAAAATAAAGTTAGATTAGAAAACTTCTTCAATTTTTACAACCCGTATTGGTTTTGTAAATTCATATTTACTGCATGAAATGTGGATAAAATTTTCTCTATCATATCATATTTAGTTCTAATAACACCACAAAATTTGAGTGTAGAGCATATTCTGAATGCATTAAAGACCACTCATTTCTTTCTTAAAATCTTGGAACCTTAATTTGTTCCGGTCATCTCTAGCGGAATAAAACTTCATTTTGATGATCAAATCTACTTTTCATAAGGAAGGTAAACACTAACAAATAATATAAAGTACAAAGGACATCTTATGAACATGAGACTGCTAACAATCTAATATATTATTTATACATCTAACTTTTGATTATGCATCGAACATTTAATTTATGTTAACTAAATTTTATTTATCCAAGCTTACTTTTATTTATGCAATCAAACATTTAATTGTAAAATGTTTACTAACATTTATTTATGTATAGTAGCATTCTTATTCTTATTATTGTGCATACTAATATTATATCTTATATAATGTTTTTATTTATGTTATTTATCATTATATTCACAAAACTATTTATATATTATATATAACCATCCTATAACGATTATAAATGCTAATATAACCGTTGTAAAACGATTATAATTTCAATATTTTTTTTCGCTATATACTCAAAAGAAATGATTTTGATTGAATAACATATATTACTCATTTATGAACACTATTAAGCTTTTAATTTTATCAATGCATTGAATTTACATAAAATATTTTTTTCTTTAAAAGGTGTTTTAAAAAGACTGAAAAATACATATATTTTGGTTATTTAGAAACCACACCTTTTAATTAAAACAATCAAAAGTACAAGTATATTAGCATTCAAACTATTTATATAATAAAAATGGTTATTAAATCCAATCTATACATGTAACATGAGTTTTTAATTATGTATATACTAGTTTAGGGCCCGCGCTATGCTCGGGAATACAACATTTAAGTGGTTATTTTAATGATATTCATGACGTTTCCAATAAATTTTGAGACAAAATCGTGGTTACGCGTAACACAAGATGTATTTTAAATTGTTTTTTGTATAACAATATTATACTCAAATTAAAGATAATTAAGTGCTCGTT
>JAOYNQ010000033.1:5310533-5323128 GCA_026259685.1 Tagetes patula
GTTGGGACTTATATTTTTTAGTTCAGGCTTCGTTGAGAATGTGGGTGATCCAAGTGTTTAGGCGGCAATCGAGATGTGTGGTTTGGGCAAGGTTGTTAAGGTGGTGATTACGATTTATGACGGTGGTTTTTGCCCGTAAAACGTGAAAGGAGAGGGTTAGTGTGTTGGTCTTTATTTATTTTTTTGTTATGTTAATTAGCGTTAAGTGAAGAAATAGTCCATCTAATATAAAACAATCGTATTTACATCCGTCAAATGCAAAATAACCAAAATATTATCCAGTTTAACAGAAAAACTAACTGTTGTTAGTGTTAATACCTAAAATCGTTACAAATTAAAACCACAATACCTCAACTTGTTACAAAAAAATTATTAGTACCCAAACATGTGATTTTGACTAAACCATATACGTGACACCCCACCCGATGGCGGAACACCGGGTTGTCATAGAAGTTGGATGTCAATAGTAAATAAAACACATGATAATTATTTATTAAAGTCAAATAATGATATCATAAGTTTTGAAACATGAGTCTTAAATAGAAACGACAAAAGTAATAAAACCGAAGCGCTAAATGCAATTGTCTTTATCATTTCAACTAGGTCCAAGACAATCTTATGTCTTTGTAAAAACAGCAAATTAACATTAACACCACCTGAAATATGTGAAAATATGAGGCAGATGTCACATATGACCCCATTCATATGTGGGTAAATTTATAGAATTTGAACTTTAAGTTCTTTTGGCAAAAAAAAATAAATTTACCCACATCTAATTTATTTTAGGATTTCTAAAGTTTATTTGTTAACATGCAGCTAATCTTCTATAATTATTATAACTAGCAAAGTTTCCTCGCGCGTTGCGGCGGGGCACGTTTTGTATATGATTATAACGACACGTAAACGAACTTATAACAACACATAAACGTTAAATACGGATTCTAAAACAATTAAAAAAACAAAAGAAAAGAAAAACTAAAATGTTAAGCAAACGAAATCATGTTACGATAAATCATAACGTATTAACTTGTGAAAAATCGGTAACCCGCATAGAGTTGACAAATTGGTTAGCCACATGCAAAATGTAAAGAAAGCACCAAAGAAAGTTTAGAGATAAGAAACCAAGGGGGTAGAAGCCAAATATTCCATAGTTGAGTAAAAGAGCTAAAGAAAACAAAATTTTAATGGCAGGGTTCAAACGCATAGCTTCGTTACACACGTTTGTCACGATGACATTAACATGTTTAAATACAAAAAAGAAAATATGAGAATACAGTACGATTAACCAAAACGTAAAAAGCTGTAAAGAATCGGTCATCAACGTCTAATTTATACAGCAGATCAAAATAATCATATTCCAACATGATTTAGTGTTTGTAAAGTTAGTTTTATAACACAAAAATTAAAATAGAAATTAAGATGTATAAATGAAAATTACTAAGTTACTAAGTTTATAATAAGATATTGGAAAGTTGAATAAAATAAAAAAAGAAAAAGAAGTTACTAAGTTACTGGCCTGTTAGGTTTCGAACTTGAGCATAAGCTTTAAAAAAAGAAACAACCAACCACTACATCAAATGGTCATAACTTAACACCTATGCGCGTTGTTAAGTATATATACTTATAAACATCGTTATAGCCAGAAAAATCCAACTCCCACCAACATTCTACTTTAAATAGTATGTAAATTTATCAATATAAACCAGATGACATCTCATAATATTTGTATCAACATCAACAGGCGTCCATCATATGCGATCATCCGTAACTATAACTTTATTTTAAACGAAACCTATCTCATCTTTAACCTCACCCAACACATAACCAAGGAATAGACTTTTATTAACGACTAGTTACCATTTCTTGAGATCTTGCTAACAATAACAATGGTATCTAAAAGTAAATAGTAATAATAACTACTAAATTTGTTTTAACACTTACTTGATTGGGGATGATTTTAGGTTGAAAATAACATTTCATGAACATATTTCACTCGGTCATCATCTTCGTCCTTTGCGATCTCTGTTGTTCTCTAGGGTTTATAAGTTAACAAATCGTTCGTTTTTCTTCCAATTCAAACTCATTCTTCAAGCATTTGGGGTGAATTTGCGAGATTGTTAACCAAGGTTTCAACTTTTTCTCTTTAACTTCGTCTTAATCCACTTTTCTGTATATTAATCATTCGTTGATTCATATTACATGGTTCGTGTATGTGTTTTTCTTCGATTGATAAGTTAGGTTTTATACTCAAGTGAACAGAATGTGGTTTTGATCGTACTGGATGTTAACGCTTCCAGAAATTAGTTTAGGAGCTATTAGGGTTTCATTCAGTGACGACCACACTTGATTTCTGAAGTGAAGCAAACATCACTATTTGTATGGATGATTTTGCAAAAGTTACATTAACATTGTTTTGTTTTTGGTCTAGGTAGCAGTTTCATCTAGAAATGCTTGAAAAGGGGTTATTTTGACAATGTCCAAGTGTAGCTCTGTTATGTGTTTGTTTGGTAAGTTTAAATGGTAACTCGTGTAAGCAGTTTTTATCATGAAATTATGGTGAAAGACGGTTGTAAATTACTGTTTCCATTTGTATATCGTGCAAAGTTTTGTATAAGTTCACCGTTTTAGTTATTGTCGTATCACAATGTTAACGTGTTTGCGTTTGACTATGTTGAATCTAATTCCGCATGCCTATGTTTTGATTACCACTTCATCTGAGTACGACAGTCTTTCCGGCGTGCCAACCGCCTTTCTAAAAAAAGTTAAAAGTTGCCGAAGTGTTGCTATTGTTAGATTTGCTAATATGGACAGTAGTTTCGTAATATAGCTTCATTTATTGTTGGATCGTGTATGATTGTGGTATAATCTTTAAATGTTAAACCATATATCTATTGAACTTAATGTTTAGGTAGGTGTTGAATTCACTTTTTTGTATTGTTTTAAATGATCCGTTTGTGTCCGATCTTCTCATAATTGTTACTTTGGTTTACCCAGGGAGTTGTGTGCCTTGAGTGAACGTAAGCATGGATTTAAATGCGTCACCAGAACCTGAAGAAGACGAAGGAACTTTTGAACCAACTTTCAGTGAGGACAGTGCCCCAGAAGAAACACATAGCCCTCCTCCCCCTCCTCCTCATCGTCATCATAATAATCATCATTTAGAACATGTAGAGACAGCTGTGGATATTATGCGTCGGGTACTTCTCTCTCTTACACCCTATTGTTTACTTCATTAACAATTCTAACATCCTCGTTCATAATTATTATGATTGTGTAGTATTTCTAAGCTACATCTTTCGTATTTATTTATCTTTTGACTGTATTTATCTTAAATATTCATAGTGGTGTGCGTGCTTGGGTTTTTAGTGTGTAGTGGGCCAGTTCATTATGTGATTACATTAATATTTGATGTGATTCGTCACAAATAAAAGTTTACATTATATATGATTTCCATGTGTTTGTATCCAATCATATTTTTGAGTCAGGAGCGTGAAGAAAGAAAGCTAAGGTTGAAACGAGAACGGCCAGATGATCGACCAACACATCCGCCCTACCCGTCTGGGAATGATAATCTTTTTCATATAAAGCACCAGAGAACTTATGATAAGAGTAGGCTTCCTCCAGGTAAATTTAGATATCAAGAATGTAAATATTACGTCTTTGCATATTTGATACATTATCAGCTTGTTAAGTTACCTTTAAATTAAGTTTTCATATTGTAGGATGGTTGGATTGCCCAGCATATGGTCAGGAAATAGCCTGTATAGTTCCTTCGAAAGTTCCTCTTGGTGAGGCTTTCAATGACTGTATTGTTCCTGGTAAAAGATACTCATTTAGACAAGTTATTCACCAGCAAAGAGTTTTGGGGCGGAAGGTCAGCATGCGCAAATCCAATATACGATATACCAACTCTAGGAAGGCCTTCTTTTTATTATAGAATGATGAGGTTAATATTTGATTTGTTACCTTTTCAGCTGGGCCTGGTGATTGATCTTACAAATACAACTCGTTACTATTCTGTAAATGATTGGAGGAAAGAAGGCATCAAGTATGTTAAGGTTAGTTTCCATTTTTCCAAATACCTTTTAATCAGCTCCTGTATTGTAAGAAAAGGTTTCTAGGACTTTGTCTTGTACCTACATATAAGACTATCCTTTCATTTTCATTTTTGTTTCTGTTTTTATTTGATTCAGATTAACTGCAAGGGGCGTGGCTCTGTACCAGAGAATGAGGCCGTAAATCAGTTTGTGTACGAGGTAAGTTAACTATCCCTGTTTTCTGTTCAAAATGTGTCCAACCATTTTCCAAATTACAAAAAAAGAAACATTTGAATGACTAATGAAAACAAGAAAACAATACAGGACACTTGAATATAAATAGAAACAGTTGATAAATGTATTTCTTCTCACTCGTCAGGTTTCTCAATTTCTAGAACGACAGAAGAACCCGAAAAAGTATATTCTTGTTCACTGTACACATGGGCATAATCGTACAGGGTATATGATTATTCATTTTCTCATGCGAACATCGCTAATATCTGTAACTCAGGTCAGTTACTTGGGTGAACTGGTTTATGTTGTTTAGTAGATTCGTAATGTGTTTTGGACTTTTTATCCAATTACTCTTGTTACAGGCAATACGGATATTTTCTGAAGCACGCCCGCCTGGAATATATAAAGCAGATTATATCGATGCCTTATATGCCTTCTATCATGAAAGAAAGCCTGATATGGTCACTTGCCCTTCAACTCCTGAGTGGAAAAGGTCTTCTGAGTTTGATCTAAATGGGGAGGCATTACCAGACGAAGATGATGATGGACTACCAGTTGACCCTCTGGATGTACATTTTCTCATTATTCTACATTTCTACTTGGTTACATGTTATGTCCAATTGTCCACAACATTAGTTTTGAAACAAATTTCTATATGAATCAGGAGAATCATCATGATACAGAGGGTGTCATGACAAATGATGATGTTTTGGGTGATAGTATCCCTCAGGATCAGCAAGATAGATTCAGACAGTTCTGTTATCAAGTGTTAAAATTAAGTGCAGGGGTAAGTAAGAATCGCTCCATTGCTTATACAATTGACATTCCCATATTGTTTATTTCCTACTGTTATTGCAATTCATAATATTCTGTCAGTATAGACCATGTAGCTGTATGATATTTTTTTATGTAGTCTTTAGTCTATAATAAGCCATCCATTAAAATGTTTTCGTTTTTGCTAGAACAACACAAGTAAAGTTTTTGTATCCTTTCTAATGTAAAACCACTAGTTGTATATAGAAACACAATGCTTATATCATTTTTTCTGACTTTATGATATTTTTCCAAAAATTTAACGAATAATATCTGGATTTTATAGAGATTTAATTTAAGATTAATCCTCAAACTAGACCTTAGTTCAATATAGAGATCACACCAGGTCTTTTTGAACACCATATTTATGAATGGTGTTGAATGATTTTTACTTTGTATTGGTAGCATTAGTGTTAGGTCTAGACTCTAGAACACACGAAACTAAACACACGCACACATAAGCAATAAACGAACATGAAGTTGTTAGGAAGGAATTACAAGTACAATGACATAATATGACTTATCCAAGGTTATGAAACTCAATTCCTAAGTTAGGCCCAAGCCCGTAAAACCCCATTAGGGCCGGCTGTCACTAATGAGCCTACATCACCCAGCAATTAGCCTTTTGATTTGTATGTTATTTCTTATATAACCACTTCATATTCAAATAAAATAAAAAACATCAAATTTAGCTGTTTAAAGATGCAAGCCAGTGATCCAAGACTAGTTATAGAGGTATAAAGCCATCTTTATGCACATGTGCTTCATCAAATAGGGAAGCTGCTACATTTTAGCTCGCCCAAATGTTCTAATCACCGAACTTTAAAGAATTAACTACTTTGATTGTATGACTGCCCATTTAACCCAACTCACACTGCCTTGAACGTCAGTGTCAACTGTTTATGAGAGGTGACTCCAGATTTTTTTTTAAAATTAGAACTAGTAGCAGTCTTATAATCTGTAGACCTCAATAAGAGGAATTTTTAATGTTACTTGTTGTGTTCATATTGTGCCAAGGTCCTTAGTAGACTGCCTAGGGGCTTGATACGCACTGGTTAATAAAAGAGGCCTGACCTGGGTCCTAGGGTGGGGGGAGATGGGTGGCGTATCTTCACATCTTAGTTCCATGTCTATCATTTCTATTCCTCCTATCATTATCACCCACTCATCAATGAACTCCTTGATATGTAGGTACAGTTTTGTCTGTCTGTGAAAGATAAGCACGAACCCATAATCAACTTAGGGCCTAATTTTATTGGTTTAGTTAGGGCTTTACTCTGCCTCTAATCTAAAAAGAAGGTTGCCATTGGCAATTGCTGTTTGGTAATGGACATCCTAGATGTGCCTTCAGAATGGTGGTGGGATGGGTTATAGATAGAGGTTGCAAGATGGACAGGCTGGATGATGGGCCAGAATGGGTTTGATTTGATATTGGGCCATTTTTCCATATTTTGTTTGAAACATGCTTGGTGGTTGACCCACAGACAACTTTTTGTTGTTTTTTATAATTTGTTAATGTTTAAGAAAAATACTATTTAAAAAATACTTGACTTCTTTAAAGAAAAATAGTGTAGGGGGTCGACATGTTGTGTACGTATGAAATAGACTTTGCATGACTTTTACCGATATCCTTGTTAAATAATGTTTTTTATCAATTTATGTGACTGGTTTAACCTTTTTGAGATATGAAAAACCAACTCCTATCAGACATTCATGAGTAAAGGTTTAGGTCATTATAGCAGTATCTTGCTATGTCAACAAAGGGGTGTTTGTTGCAGACTCTCACCTTTTCGAAGAACATCAGTCTCCTTTATTAAAAGCTTTAGACTCCACCCTGCTCCCTTTACTTGAGAAGATTTTTATTTTTATCATACTACTTTTTCAAATTTGATGAAAAGCACTTGTATCAATTGACTCAAAAGGGTCATCTGTTTCCACATGTAAATTCTTTTCTTTCACTTCAACTTTCTCATATCATCTCATCTGTGATCTATTTTATTTTTCTTGCTTCTCAGGTAAGAGGGAACCATCAATTTCCAGGTTCACATCCAGTTTCTCTCGACAGGTCTGATGTCTTAGTTCTTCATGCTCACACTCGCCTGATATATACTGACTACATTTTATTACTGTTCAGTGAGAACTTGCAACTTCTTAGGCAGCGTTACTATTATGCAACATGGAAAGCTGATGGAACTAGATATATGATGCTAATTACTATGGATGGATGCTATCTAATCGACAGAAACTTCGTCTTCCGTAGGGTCCAGATGAGATTTCCCTGGAAACTAAATAATGAAGTATGAGTTTACTCTTAAGGAAATTTCTTGTTTGAAGTACTCGTGTGAAAAGTCCATTTCTATATCTCCTATTTTGCAAGGTCGATGCTTTGCACCGGCCTTGCGTATTGCGTCGCGTGACGTTTTACTTTCTCTTACTTTAATGTATTTACGGTTTTAGTCCCTATCTCTTATTTTGCAAGGTTGGTGCTTTGCACCGGCCTTGCGTATTGCGTCGCGTGACGTTTTACTTTCTCTTACTTTAATGTATTTACGGTTTTAGTCCCCGACTTTTGCCGTATTTACGGTTTTAATCCCCGACTTTTACTAATTGTCATTTTATCCCCTAACTTTTCGACTTTGATTTCTTACTCTACTTTGACATAACTTCAATATTGTTATCGTTTTAACCTCTAATTAACTTTTGATATTTCATCGCTCTTTATTATGTGACACATTATGGTTTTGCATCGTGACGTATGAGACATGAGACTTTTTTTATCAACGCATGTGACGAAGTCACATACGCAAGATCCGACTACGTGACCCGGCCGCTGCAACGCGCGGCCCGGTCTTAAATCTAGTTGTGACCTAAAAATGAATTTTTTTTGCAAGGGCTTAGCTGAAAAGGTTCACCACTTTACACTGCTTGATGGTGAGATGATAATTGATACCTTGCCAGACACTCGGAAACAAGAAAGACGATATCTGATTTATGATTTGATGGCAATAAATCAAAGTTCTATCGTTGAGGTAAGGCTTTTGTGACTTGGTGTTGGGTGACTTATCGTAGAATGTTTTATATAACCTTGTGCATTTGGCCATGATATGCTTATTTTGATAGAGGTGAAAACTTGGGTGGGTTGGATTATGGTTGAAATGGGTTCAGGTCAGCATGTGTAAACATAATACGAATGGGTTGGGTTGATTTCAAAGCATTTTCTCCCTTCTCTAAATTGTAAAAATAATCAATTTTTTATTGTCTTGTGGTATTTCATCCTTTTCGATTAAAATTTACCCAGCTATGTCCCATTACCCAAAGTTATAAAAATACCTAATGCACTGATTATCATTACAAAAGACTACATTATTAGAACACTACTCTATGTTTCTTTAATAAAGCCATTTAAATGGCATTAAGCATTTAAATATACCTGGGGTCACTTATAATGGGTCAACCCCTTTTGCTTGAACACTTCTATAGAGTTTACCTCTTTGAAATATAACCTGAATCAACTCACCTTGGTAGATCTTACCTTATTCAATTTATGCCAGCGTTGTAATTTGTGGATTTAGTTGATAAAAGCAATTATATTTTAACTCATGGTGTTTGATACTTGAAACCTGATATAGCGACCTTTCTATGAACGATGGAGAATGCTGGAGAAGGAAGTGGTTGAACCTCGAAAGCGTGAACGTCATAATATATTCACAAATGGAAATTCCTTATATAGATATGAGTTGGAACCATTCCGGGTATTTATTCATGCGAATTAAAACTGTCTCTTCTGATATTTACTTTCTTGGTCAAATTCATTACTTATCTTGTAAAGTTTATATTAACAGGTAAGGAGAAAGGATTTTTGGTTGCTTTCTACTGTCACTAAGCTTTTGAAGGAATTCATTCCAAAGCTTTCCCATGAAGCAGATGGTCTTGTTTTCCAGGTTCTAAATCCGCACACGTTAATTTGATATTCATATATGTGTCTGCCAAATTTTTCATGAGATGTCATTTGGATCCTCTACATGACCACATCTTGAATATCCTCAGTCAGAGAGTCTAATGACCTCAATGCCCTTGTATTAGCTTTTTAACTGATTAACCAATAGGGCGTTGTGGTCATTTTGTTCTATAGGAGGTTGTCTTTTTTTATTTAGCATCATAAATATGTAATTAACTGCACTTGCTTGATGTGGCCAGGGTTGGGGTGATCCTTATGTCCCTCGTACACATGAAGGGCTTTTGAAGTGGAAATATGCCTCGATGAATTCTGTGGATTTCCTTTTTGAGGTTTAATTATCAACCTTTTTATTTGTTTTTTTGCTTACATAAACCGTGTTCTTAGCGGTTAATAATTGTTACTTCCTTTCATGCTTGCATCCTCAGATGGCTGAAGATCGCCAACTACTTTTTCTATATGAGCGAGGGAAGAAGAAGCTGATGGAGGGGAACAGAATTGCGTTTGGTGGTTAGTAATAACAAGCAATGGCTTTTTTTCTCTCTTAAGGGTCAAATGAGTGAAATCAAACAAGTTAGCTAAACAAAATGGGTGGGAAAGGTTAATGGCATGAAAGTATTGAAAAGTGTATTTGTGGTGCATACAAATCTTCTAAATCCACTTTATTCACAATTTTGATTTTTCCCCGTATTTGTATTCAACACAAACCACATAAAGATATAATATAAGGTTGACAAAAAGTGTTTCAAGGCATCCCAATGAGTTTTGATCCGTAGTAAATATTACTTGTTTACCAAGCTCGCCTAACGCGCATTTTTACCGCCTCTGAAACTAACCCACCTCTAGTTCTGGAATGTCTACTAAAAAACAAACTGGATAATCAAATGTTTCGAAGTTATGGGTTTCTTGATCTAGCTTCTTGTGAAGCTGCAGATGAAATTGATCCTGCATCATACTCGGGGAAGATTATCGAGTGTGCTTGGAATTCAGAGGAAGACGTATGGGTCTGTATGCGGGTCAGGACAGATAAAGCAACACCAAATGAGTTCAACACATATAGAAAGGTCTCTCTCTCTCACACACACACACACACACACTCCCAACATGTTTTTTCTACCTTCCTTTTTCATTTTGTTGCAAGAAGTTGCCATCTGGGTGTTGTGATTATGATTGATTAACAAACAGATATTCAGAATTTCTCCAATTCATCTAATAATAAAGGCCATTGCCTCATGAGAAATACACAAATAGTTCCTGATTACAAGGATGAGACAACTCTCAAGTTGTTGAATCGAACATGAAATGAGAATTAAACAGAGATATGTTCATTATTGTTTTTTAGACAGTTCCTAGATTTTCTAAGAATAAATACATAGACTTGCACCTTACATGATTTGCACCCATACCCCTTGATTGTAGGGTACACCACTTAACCACACTTCTATTTACACGAACAAGAAAATCCTCTTAAACTACTAACTAAACAAGAGTGTACTAAATACATAAGTGAAAAGACATTCCTGCTCTTGTAATTTGGATCCAGGTGACATATCTAACAATGGGTAAACAAACACACAGGTGATGCGGAGCATCAAGGACAACATTACAGAGGAAGTGTTGCTGGATGAGATCAATGAGATAATTCGGTTGCCAATGTATGCAGAACGAATTAAACATGACAGCAAAGGCCACCACCACTCAAGTTCAAGACCTAAATGAATCTAAATGGATGCAATTTAGCATAGGAAAAAGGATAACTGACATGTCTATGTAAGTAGAAGAGAGAGGGAGAAATATGGTATTATTGTAAATTGTGCTGTCTGGTGAGTTTGCATGATCCAGTTGCTGCACGTAATTTAGCATTGGACATTAGCCCTTTTTCTTTTAAGATGTTTTTTTTAGGTATTATCTCAGCCACAACACAAGGATTAGTAAATGTATATTTTAGTTTCTACCTTTCATACCTTTCGGCTTTTGTGTGGTATTTGACCACCATCAATGAACCTTGTTTCATTTGAATCGTAAAACAGTTATATGAACCTAATGGATCAGGTCATAAATCTCTGTTGTTTGAATCCATGTACAAACTGCTTAGTAAGGTTTACCCCTGGGTTTGATCTGATCTGGTCATGCTTCCTTGCATTACATATATCATATATGCAAGTCAAAGCTCATAGCTGCTGTATTGTGTGTCGTATCGGATAACATAACTGTTATTTGTACCAACAGTCCATCCCTTATTTTGCTTGTTCACCCTAAGTGGGGTGATTTTCCTTCCTAAAGACAAGCTGATGGCTGTAGGGTGATTTGCACTCTTCTATTAAGTTGACTTTCAAGTGACCTTGACCAGAGTGATTTGCATTAAGTTGACTGTTAGTTGATTGTTAATTGAAATGGTAAAATAGACTTTTTACAATTTAAAAGAAACAAAAACCCTTTGCAACCTTAGGTTTCACTAACATTCGTAATTGACCGCCATGATTTCATTCACGAACATGATTTCACTTCATGTGTTGTTAGAACAAGATTTTAGATGAGCCAAACTTGAGTTGTATTAAAACGAGTCGAGCTTGAGTCTAGATGAGCTCGAACTCGACTAAGCTCAGCTCATTTATACCCCTACTTGTGGCCTTTTTGGGCGATCTTATGTACAAAAGAAAAAAAAGAAGAGAAAAACTAGTCAATTTTTTAAAGCCACCACAATTATTAGGCCTAAAATTTTCTTGGACTTTGATTTGAACAACATACTTATTTACTTGTGTTGTGGGTGTGGAAGCTTTGAAATCAGGTCTCTCCTCTTTACCATTCCACCCCAACCTCCAACTCTTTCTTGGACTTTGATCACTTTACATTTGAAGGCATGAGAATATGAGCCTAGTTTGCCCACATTGTTAGTTGCCTAAGGATGTCACTTATTTTGGTCTAACTATTGTTTACTTGGTCTAACTATAGTTAGTTCATTACTTTATTTTGCTTGATGGTTTTAAGGACGAACTTAGACATCCACTAGATAATAAGATATATTGTTTGTCCACAATAGATTTGAACCCTCACCATTGAGGCATTGACCACTTCTTAAGGACACCATTCCAACACATTGGTATTATTAGGCTACATGTTCTTTGGTAATAAGCTGTCAATAGTTAGTTACTTGATTTCATGTCAAGTTGAATTTGAAAATATGAAATGATTTTTTGTAAAAGAAAAAAAGAAAATTAGACTAAACTAGATACATGTGACTGTGCCACACGATGCGGCTAATGCGTGTCTCGTGTATCGACACGTTTTGCTAAAAAAGGTTCATGTCTCGTACGTTACAATGTAAAATCGTAATGCGTCACATATTAAAATTTAGAGATATATCCAAACACATATGTCAAAAATGATAACTAAATCAAAATGACGAGGTTAAAGTCATAAACATGTCAAAGTTGAGTAGGATGATCGAAGTTGTAAATTTCCTAAGTCATTAGAGGACAAAATGATAATAAGTAAAGTCAAAGACTGAAAGTCATAAATATATTAAACTCAAGTTTACATAGGCAAATACGTGGTT
>JAOYNQ010000033.1:5325675-5336247 GCA_026259685.1 Tagetes patula
TAAAACCGACCATGAAGCCAAACCGATGACCGGTTTGGACGGTTTCACGGTTTTAAACCGAACCATGAACACCCCTAATTCCCAGGCCCAATATTGTGATGTTATTAACTATTTAACTACCACTTATATCTTCTTTGTTTTATGTTACATCATTAACAGTCAGGACATCAGCCTGCCATAATAGTATGGAGTTCTGCAACCTTGGCTTCCATTTCAGAACTAAAAGGTCACCGATATGGTGTAGCTTGCACTGCTTTCTCACCTGATGGTTAGTTGAAACATGTTAGTTATCTCTCTAATATCCTTTTCTATATCTCATAACGTATTGTGTTCATTCGTTACTTATAGTTTATTTTATTTCATTTTCTAAAACGTCCAGGTAAGCATCTAGTGTCAGTAGGAATCCCTCAAGATGGATGCATTTGTCTTTGGGACTGGCGAAGCGGGAAACTAGTTAAAAAGCTGAAAACGTGTTCACCCTTTTCGGATGTGGCCTCAGTTAGCTTTTCAGCAGATGCAAAGTTCATCTTGACTGCCGGAAAGAAGCACATAAAGATATGGACCGTTGGACTACCTACAAAATCTCGAGCTAAAACTGAGCCAGTATCACTAACAATGCATGGAAAACATGTTAATCTTGGTAATCACAAAGGGTGTACATTTACTGATATTGTATCTCCCAAGGGTGGTGATATTGTACTTGTATATGCCCTAACAGGTTCAGGTAGATAGCTTGCATTGCTTCTTTCATGGATTCAGTTTTCCAGTTTGTGCTTGTATATCTAAACTATTTCCTTCTTTTGCGTACAGGTGTTCTATGTGTTCTACATGATGGGTTGACAATAATTCAATCAGTGAATCTAATGGTAAGACTACATCCTGCATCATATTTTAAACAATGTTTATCCAATCAACATGCCCATGTCATGCATATCTCAAAAATTTGGCACTTATTGAGCATTCTTGTCTAAGTCCTTTATGTATCCGTCATAAATCGATCTTTTCCTTTATAGTTTTCTCATAATTTCTAACATTCCTTCTATCTGTTATATAATAAAACTATTAGGTTGAGAAAGGCTATGCATTATCCACATCACAAGAGTTCATTGCATGTGCATGCAACAATGGAATTGTGAAATTGTACATCATTAGTTCCCTTGAATATGCTGGAGAGTTACATTATAGTGATGAAAAAGCAAACAACAATACAACAGAAAGTGAACTGGCTACCTTTCCAGATGCAATAGCCTGCCACTTTTCTACTTCAGAAAAGCTTGGTAATCATCGCTAGGATACAAGTTTTAAGTTAATTCCGGAGTTTTATATTTGCCATAATTTCTATTTGAGCAAGAACTAAAAGACAAAGTTATCCATGCTCCATAGTCATAAATTAGAATGATCTTAAGCTTTCTTTTTTGCAGTGGTGGTTTATAGAGACCAGAGTCTCTATATTTGGAACATTCATGGAAAATTCCAGGTGATTGCTCAATATTTCACTGACAAAAAACTAATCCATGAATTATGACTACTTGGTGCAATAAACAATTGTTGTGTTGGTTAGGCTACCAAGTGTTGTGTGCTAGTTTCACACAGTGGTTGCATATGGGATATCAAGAATCTTTCATGTGAAAACATGCATGATCCATCTCTTGCATGTGTTGCTAGAGGCTGTACTGGCGGAGTCTCCTTTGCAACATGCTCAGCAGATGGTAGTATTAGGTTATGGGATCTTGCCTTGCAATCTGTGTCAACACAACGTAGATCAACTCTTGCCACAGATCAACATCATGTCATTACTGAACAACATGACATTTTGTGGTTAGGTAACATCTTGCTTTTATTTTTATTTATTTTACTTTATAGTATCTGAATGTTGTGTACGTGGTGGAAATCTTGATCAGTTGCTTATTCTTAGGTTAATTTGGGTTATGTTTTTATCTCAAATGTGTCAAAACAAAATAATTAGCTAAATGAGAAACACAGCAAACGGATTGAAGGTTGATCAAAGTCTATATTTTTGCATATAACCTCCTAATTTGTAATACTATTGTTCTTGATATCATAGTTAACAGTTAACACTTAAGTTGATTATAGTTTTTTTAAGAAATCAAAAAGAAAGTGTGTAGGTAACTTAACCTTAGCTGATCTGGTCTGCATAACAAATCACCAGTTATTAATTCGAACCCGTTTTGACACGTTGTCCAATCCACCCATCTTAACACCTCTAGTTGTGTTGTTTAGTCGTTGATCCACACATTGTTTCTTTGTGCAGTAGGTGGTGGAACTTTTGAACGGGAGTCAGTGGTATCAGGTGTTATTACTAAAGGGTATCGAACTATGGCTGTTAGTTCAGATGGAAAACACCTTGCTGCTGGTGATTCTGATGGAAACCTGCATATCTTTAACTTATACACATCGGAGTATACATGTATACAGGTGTGTAATCATTAAATGTGATTCCCAATTTTCTTCTATGCCTTTTCCTCACCTAATCACACATGCTTGCAGGATGTCCATGAAGGAGAAGTTCTTTCCTTAAATTTCAGCATGCCTGTCAAAAAGGGAACTAATTCCTCTGTTGAGGATTTAGAAAGCTACTACTTTTTAGCATCAAGCGGACATGATAAAATGATACATCTTTTTGATGTAAACAGGTTTCAGTTGTTTGACCTCTTGATAGACATTTTTGGCGTTCCATTGTTTCATTTTAGTTCTTTATACGTGTTGTCCCATTCAGGAAGTTTTATCCGATTGCCAGTATTAATGATCATTCAGCTGCCGTATCTTTGGTAAAACTAACTGGAAATGGGCGAAAAATCATCAGTTGTGGTTCTGACAGGTTTGTATCTATTATGCACTGATCTAACATATATTTTGAGATGGATGGATCACAGTTATTGTCATTCTGGATAATCATTTTAGCTTCACATAGGCTAGATCTTGTGCAGAAAACGAGGAAGCCCATATCTATATTTCACTAGATTGCCTTCAGTGATTTACTTTATCTTTTGTTTATGAAGGTCCCTAATATTCCATGACGTTGCTGAAACCGATGAGGAGTATACTATTTCTCGTCCACATCAGCAAAAGGCATCTCATGGAACTATATATGATATTGCTATTGATCCAATGACACAGACTGCTGTTGCAGCAGGACATGCAAGTTGATTTTCAATATTTTTCATCATATATGTTTTCAACACCTAAAACGTTTAATTATTTTTTATTTGGTACTACAGGATAAGAAGATAAACGTTCTGGACATTGCTTCTGGGCAAGTAATTAGATCATTCAAACAGGGTGGAGAGTTTGGGGACCCAACAAAAGTAGGTGCCTTTCTTGTATGCTCAACATGGCGATTAAAAATTATTTGCTAACAAGTTTCGTCCTCAGGTTTGTCTGGACCCAAGTTGTAGCTATGTGGTTTGCTCATACTCTGATAGATCTATCTGCATGTATGATTTTACAAGCGGTGAGATGGTTGCACGCGCAACGGGTCATGGTGAAGCCATTAATGGGATCATCTTTCTACCTGACTGCAAACATCTGGTTTCTGTGAGTAACTATATGATTTGGAACTTAAATAATGTGTAATATTGTATTCTTTATGGTTTTGGTTATAGTTTAACTGAAGGGTGTTCTCAGGTAGGAAGTGATGGCTGTATATTTGTTTGGAAAGTGCCTGCATTCTTGACATCAAGGATGCTGCAGAGGATAAAGAAAAACTCTTGTCCATTGTCCCCAAACATCATTTCTCAGCGCACAGCTGCGGATCGAATTAAATATTATGAAGAAAACTATCTGAGATCACAATCCACTGGTGCAGCTGTTATTCATGAAGTAAAATGTCCTCAAGGGACACCGGCATTCAGATTTAGTGTCTCCAGACTTCCACAGTGGGCAAAATCTAAAGTCACCAGTCCTTTTGTGATCCCCATGGACCCTATACCATCTGAGGTATGCACAAATAAAGAGCTATAACGTATACCAGTGGTAGGATGGGTGTGTTGGGTAACAAGTTAAAATGGGTGGGGTTGAACATGTCACTTTTATGTGCAGGCTGGATGGAGTTTGGTTTGCCTATTAAAACCTTTTTTTTAATCAAATTTTATAAATGCTGGATGTGGTAATTTTGATTACAGAAACAATGTTATTGCATTATGGTCTAACTTTTTGTAGAAACTATTTAAGAGGCTGTATAAACTAGAATAGGATGGGCGTGTTGGGTAACAAGTTAAAATGGGTGGGGTTGAACATGAAAGTTTTATGTGCGGGCCGGATGGAGTTAGGTTTACCTATTAAAACCTTTTTCTTTATAAAAAATTATAAATATTGAATGTCTTATGTCGTAGTTATGATTACAAAAACAATATTATTGCATTATGGTCTAACCTTGTAGAAACTGTTTATAAGAGGCTGTATAACCTAGAAATCAACTTTGGGGGTTTTCAACCCTGTTTGATCCATCTAACTCTTTCCCTTTTTAGCTTAGTCTTTTGATATGATCTGATTGAGATATAAAACCTAGGTGCTGTTAATAAAAATAGACAAAACCTAGGTAGTCAAAGGCGCAAGGCATGGTGTAAAGGGCGTTCCTGGCGCCAGGTGCAAGGCACAAACTTAGCGCAATAGTAAAAATTAGAACATATATAATAGGTGTAGGAAGTTGATAATTTTATACTATTCTAAATAATAATAAAACCTGATATTATTTGCTTTTAAATCAAAGTCCAAAAATGAAGAAATTTGGTTTTTTAAGTCCACATTGCATTGCTTCATGTAGAGAAAATAGGCAACATAGATGGCTATAAAGGCAGGTCAAAACAAAAAACCACAAGCATGTGCTTGGCATATGGCTAAGCAAACCAGGGTTGGTATTAGTTCATATTTGTACTAGTAGAGTCTAGTTTGGGTTGGTTCAGTCTGGTATAGGCGCCTGGACGGAACAAGGCACTCATCTTGCCATCATCTCATGAAGAAGATTTCATCTCATGAAGAAAATTGCCTTGCATGCGCGTAAGGCGCCTAGGCCTTACCTTGCCTTTGAGTACATAGGATGATACATTGATACACTATCTAACTTGATCTGTTGTATAGAAATTGCCACCTCTGAACTGAAGTACGTATGCAAAAACATCTAAGCATACGTACGTTTTTTTTGGATGCTTTGTTTTGTGGTCATATTTTTTTGTCTAAGCATGAACTTGACTTGCCTTGAACTTTGTTGAAGATTATTTTGGGCAATCACCCAGTTGGCTCATATTGAGTTTTTATGGGATGACATATTTTATCAGCTTCTGACTATGTCTAAGTAATATCGGACTATGATTAAGGGCTAGTATGAAGTTATTTCTTGAAGATAATCTTTGTGCTGCTGTATCGTTCTTGTGACTTCAAAACACTAGGAACTAAGTGAAGGATGGTGTTGTGGTAAGTCTATTTATCAAGAAAATTCAGTAAAGTAGGTGATGATGATTTATTGATATTTCTATCATCAAGATAAGCAATGATAGTTATTTATGATCAATAGGTAACAGCATTATATTCACACTTAGATAACACATAATAGGATTATGAGATATCGCTTAGCATGCTTGATTTGATTATTGAACTAGGGTTGAAATGTTGAGTTGGAAGTCTTTGGGAGAGACTCCTGCATCTCTAAAACATGTCAAACAGTTTTACATTTTATTTTTTTATTTTTCAGAGATATATCAGTTTGGTCGTATCTAGGATTCTAGGATAGCTCATTTCTCTGAGAATGAGGACACAGCCCCATCCCATTTTAAGTGCAGAATTTGTTCACTTAATTCTTATGGTTCTACTCCTTAGTCTCTAATGCTTGCATTGTTCTTTGGTACTTTGGTAGCAGGTAGTTAGACTAGAAGATCATTCTCCCTCCAAATCAAGTAGTGTGGGAAATCCTCCTGTGAACCTATTATTACATACTCCATCCATACATAATCCAAGATTGTCCAGAAATTTATCTGTTCCTAGCTACAGCAAAGATTCAACCACCCAAGGAACTTGCAGGTATTAACTATTAGCTGTAATTTTGAGATGACTATTCAGCACCAGTACACTTCATTTCTACATTGTGCAATTTCTGCCCATTTACTGTTAAACGGGTCGTTATGTTTGACTCTAATGTGTCAAACATGTAATATAAAAAGATTAACATAAAAGGAAACAAGTCTAAGTGGTCCAAAGTGTATTCTTTATGCATAAAATAGTTTACATACTTATATTTGTGAGGGTAGTTATTATAATTGTTTTTAAAATAAATAATATTTGCAACCATATCTGACACTCACACACTAGATATTATAAAAGAATTTGAAAATGTTTGATAATTAGTGTTTTGGGTTAGCCTGGCTCATAAAATACTGGTTGAACCCTCCTCTAATTGTGGATTGTTTATAAATCTATTACAGAAGCTTTGCATTGGACAAGCGCTGGTTCACCATTCACAATGTCTGTCTAGATTTTTTAAGTTCTCCTGAGGTATCAAATGTGAAGGAACAAATGGTGCCCTTGTCTTCAGATTTACGTAAGCCCAAACTACATTCATACTGGAAATTAATATTAATCAGTTCCTGTCCCATTTTTAAAATTATAACTTTGACTTTCCCATTTTTTTTGTTCCTAGTAATTTTATACTTTACTTAAGTTTTAACCATCTTTTGAGTCACTAGTTAAACTATTCGTTAGTTTACTTGTCAATTTATATTTAGAATTTTAGATTAGTCCAACTGACCACCTATTTCTTATATGTTGATGGATCTTTGCAGCACAAAGCCCTGCTTTAGAGGAAACCAAAATTGAGCCCATGAAACATTCACCCATGAATCCTATTGTTACCAAGTTTACTTTGGATCCTACTTCTGACAACAACGGTGACGTTGGGCAGGCTTCACATGTAAATGTTGATGAATCGAATGAATCTGGTTGTTTGAGCCATCAACACTGGCTGAATAATGCATGTGCTTTAGGGGAAGAACTTTCCCTTCAAAACTCAAAGCAGCTGCAACTTTCTACATCTGTGGACCAAGTTGATGCTGATAACTGCATCCTTATTTCTGGCAATAGTTCAGCAGTCTCTAAGCCCAAGGTTACTTTTAGTGATTTAGTGTTTTTCAAATGAAAGTAAATACACCCCACCCCAGGTCCCAAGAAATTGCAACATTTGATATTATCATCTTGCAGTCAACTACCTTATGTCTTAAATGTTTTCCAATAATGCATTAGATGGATAGGTGTTATTAAGTATTAACTTTGAAATTTGAATTTTCTGAAAAGCAGTTTTTGTACTTTCACGGGACATCGCAAAATATTATTTTCTTTCTTGCACGTCTATTTGGATAGTAGGGTAGTATCACATGTAGTATCGTGTGCCATATGTACACATATTTTACGTGTGTATGTATTTTGTTTCAAATGTGTTTACATTAATAAACTCATAGATTGTCTTTCTGCCTTCTCAGATAGAAGCACCAACAACATCTGCAAGGAAAAGGTATTCTGCACGGTTTAGTGTGCGGAGGGATCTTGTTCGTGGTCAAACCCTGGTACTGGATTCACCCATTGTTGACCTTTGTCAAGCTACAAATAGGACAAAAGAAACCAGTCTCGCCAATGTAACAGACTCATCTGTGACCAAACAGGAAATTTCAGAAAGAGGAAGTAGTAACCAACAGGTATCATTTATGATTACAAAACTATATTATTACAATAAGTATGTTTTGACTAGTCCTGGAGTTTGCCAGTTTTCATCCATCGACCCTCCAGCAAAACCTTCATGTGGAATTAAAACATTTCCTTTGCAACTTTTTATGAAAAATTACATATTTTCCTGCTATTGTCACTGCATATTATTGATTTTACTTTTGAGATTTATGTGTATTGTTATTGTTTAAGGTTTCCTAACATCATTATGAAACTAATTGTCAACTCAGATGGTGCATTATTCATTGAAAGTAACATAAATCTTTTCATGAAATGATTAATGGCAGCGTGAGAGGAGCTCAAACTTGCTAATCCCAAAGCACACTGCCTCCCAAAGTAATTCAAGTTCTTCATCGTCAAAGTCAACAGAAGTCAAAACAACAATGATAAAGGACCAACAAGAAGCCTGTGACATGATCAGAAACGACAAACACAACATTTTTACTGCATGTAAAGACGCGTTAAGAACTCTAGATGCCTCAAGCAAGACTGCCCTTGAGGTATTTTCTAGACTAAAATGTATAACATCAACACACGAGAATTATCCAGAAGCATCCGAAGTACAGTTATATGCTGAGGCTGCGGAAATACTTCCATCAATAGCCAAAAATGTGCATGAAATTGTGAAATGTGCAAGTTCATGTGGAGTAGACAAGGTGGACATCCCGGGTTTTGAACCGTTGCTGGGTAAGTTTGCTGAGAGTTTATCTCAGAGGGTTATTGAATTACTTAAGGAGAGCTGCACAAGTTCATGATGAAAATTGTATATAAGGGAATTTCTACAAACGAGTACGTATATAACCACTTTAGCAAGCTTATGGATATACTTGTGTTCTCTTCAAGTTTACTTTTGTGCATTATATGGTTACCACGGTTAGTAGCTTTACTTTTTTTAACGATATTCTGAACTACTTCAAATACCCGAGTGAGCCTTTCTGAAACGGAATATCAAGCCCCCTTAGTTAGGTTTGAACGGAGACCTTAAAGATCAAGCCCAAACTATCACCCTCATGCTATTGAACTTGAAGTAGGGGTATTGATATGCTTTCATAATATGCCAGCAAGTATTTGATTGGCTAGCGGTTATACTCCAAGAAGAAAGTACTGAAAGCATACATCACGTTTTGGACCATTTAGTGGCATGCATTTCACATGTTCATATGATCTGTCATACTATACTTAGGCCACGGAGTGAAACATGAGCTGTGCAACTAAGATGCATGGGCTCACGAGTTCGGTGGCCTGGGTACAAAGAGTTCAACCCGCAACTCCGCAAGGGTTTTTACAAGTTTTGTAGCTAGTATACAAGTTTGCTGAGGTGGGCTTGTTTTTGAAGAAAATTAGTTTGTGGGTCTCATCCATGAATTGTTTGTGTGGCAAAGAGTTTAGTGTTTTTGGGTGTCTCTTTCCCAATAGCTCATAAGGTTAAAGTTTTTATAAAGTGACGTGGTTATAACTTATACCTAAATTGCCCTATTTGTCCTTTAACTACAATAATTATATGATTGTCTCTTTTTTAAAAGAATTGTTTCAAATCACGTTCTTTACACTAACGAGTGTTAAAATTTTCCGTTAGTTTTTGCATGTGCATTTCACGTGATGTACTTTTTGACCCTTTCACCCTTAGGAAAAGAGGTTTTAAGTTAAGCGTGTGTTGCTTGTTACTAGGTGGCGTGGGTTCGAGTCCCCCCACTTGCATTTTATATTATTTTTTAGTGTTTTCGTTTTTCACATTTTATACTTTTGGTAGTCCCTCAACCAAACAATTGCATATTTACACTTATAAATATTTTCTAATTGCATATTTTCCAACTAAAAAATCAATTGTATATATACTCAATATTAACTCAAAATTTTAAATATGACCATATTAAAATTGATATATATGCAAATTAAAGTTGTTTATATGGGGAAATATGAAATTCATTTTTTTTTGTCAGGGAAAAATACATTTAAAATGTTTTGGATGTGGAAATATGTATTTACCCCAAACTTTAATGTGTTTACGGCTTTGACATTCTTACTCTACTTTAACATATTTCTAGCATTGACGATCCGGTTTCAACTTAGTTTTATTTTTGATATTTACGTTTGTTATACACCCGTCTTTTAATATGTTTTGCATTACGAGTTTACACCATAACGTGCGAGATATTTAACTTTCTTATCAACGCATTTGACAAAGACATAAACAAGAGACTCTGTCGTTGCAACGCGCATCCCGACACATAAATCTAGTTAAGAAGCTAAAATTAAAAATGACACCACTTAGTTTAATTTGTAGAACCTTTTCGGCTTTATTTTTTATATAGGAAAATTTCACGATGTTAATTTCTCCCATAAAGTTGTTAATGGGGATCGGTTGATTCTCGAATACAATTTTGTTTTCTTTGCTTTTCAAATAGACCAACAAAGAAGATGGCTTCAACTAAAGAAATTAACATATAAAAATACATAGTCTATGTAAATTATTTATAAAGTCGGGTGTGTATAATACTCACCTAAAAACACATGTTATATATGACATATGATGTATATAACTTGTCAAATATCACTAACAACAAAATCTTGCAACTATTAATAAGGATTTACATTGAACGCTCCACGCATATGCAAATCAGAGTGTTTTACAAGTTAGTTGGTTTGTTCATTAAACGTGTTAACACTATATTTAAACGTCAAACTAATAATTGACGGTTGAAATCTAATTTAAAGTATACACGTATCATACGCGGATGCCCTTAAACCGAAATTGTCATAACTCAAAATATAAAAATAATACTCCCTCCGTCCCATTAGAAGTGTTCATATTGCCTTTTTTAGTTGTCCCATTTAAAGTGTCCACTT
>JAOYNQ010000033.1:5354097-5374183 GCA_026259685.1 Tagetes patula
TTATTAAAGCTCGTCATGGATCTAGCTTTGTTATTTGATATAATAATATCAATTTTTGTCTAAATTTCATTCACACATATACATTTATTTATGAGAATTGATAGAAAGGGTAATTGTGTCAAATTCTAATGGAAGGAGAAATATGTAATAAAAACTAAGGGTTGAGGATATATGTAATTAAGAGAGTTAGGCAAATCTTTTCCGGTCAACCAGGTAATCAAGAAAAATTTATGAGGAAATAACCATTGACGACATATAAAAATGGTTAACATCAGTGCTTGTATGTAATATAATCATGTATTCTTTTTTAAAATTTATTACCTACAAGTATTTTCATTGATGTGTATCAAAAGCGATCACTTTACAAGTTACAATACCTTAAAGTTCATGTTATTATTAAAATATTAAATATTTTATATTAATCCGTGTGTATATATGGATATTAAACCTAGTTAGGCTAATAAAAAATGGTTGAAAATCGTGTTTGAAATCTCAAACTCGAGTATTAATAATTGATATGTCTGGAAAGTAAAAATGACATTTATTTTTTAACATTAGAAAATAAACTTAGGTTTTTTAACCAACCGTTACCCCATTTTGACGTGTCACGAGAAGAGAACAGGAAACCCTAACAGCAGCTCAATAACCGAAACTTTATATAAACACCGCCGACCCTCAAACCCTAGCACTCATTTTACGTTTCTTTAAACCCTAATCTCAATCCTTGCTGCTGTTTTCATGTAAGCACACTTGTCAATTTCATCACTTCATTTCAATTCCTGTTCTTGATTTCTTATCTGATTTTATTTATTATTCTTTCTAGTCTGAAAAAACAAAAATCATCATGTCGGATGAAGAAATAGTGGAAGAGAAGGAGCTCGATCTTTCTTCTCCAGAAGTTGTCACAAAGTACAAATTGGCCGCTGAAGTTGTTAACAGTTAATAATACTCTTTGCATTTCTTTTTCTTCAGTTTTTTTTTCTTTCTAATTTAGCCCTAATGTTTCGTTTTGTTTTGTTTTGTTTTGATTCATACAGAGGCCTTGCAGTTGGTTTTGTCAGAATGTAAACCCAAAGCTAAGATTGTTGATATATGTGAAAAGGGTGATTCATACATCAGAGAGTAAGTTTTATTCTTTTATTTAAAGATTGTTTTTTTTGTAAAAGTATGTTGATTTGTGGTTTTGAAAACAGGCAAACTGGGAGTATGTACAAGAATGTTAAGAAGAAGATTGAAAGGGGTGTTGCATTTCCAACATGTTTATCTGTTAACAACACAGTTTGTCATTACTCTCCACTTGCTAGTGATGAAACAGTGTTGGAAGAAGGTGACATTTTGAAAATGTAAGTGTTTTTGTTATGGTTAAATTGGTTTGATTTAAGCAATATGGGTTGTGAGTAACGGATTTTGTTGTTGTTTGTGGTGATTTCAGTGATATGGGGTGTCATATAGATGGGTTTATTGCTGTTGTGGCTCACACTCATGTGCTTCAACAAGGGCCTGTAACAGGCAGAGCAGCTGATGTCCTTGCAGCTGCAAATACTGCTGCTGAAGTTGCTTTAAGACTTGTCAAGCCTGGAAAGAAGGTATTGTAGTTGAGCTGTTATCTAGCATTTTTATCTTTAGAACATTATGGTTTCTTTTTTGATTTTGTGTGTTTAAGTTAATCAACTGGTTTTAGGAAACAAATAACTTCTTCAAGAAAATTTTCTGTGTTTTTTTTTTGTTTTTTGAAGATTATTTGCTGTCATTAGAATTTGTCTGAATTGTATGTGGTTTGTGATTTGCTGTTTCAAAGGGGCAACTTTGCCGAGGTGATCACTATTTTTCTTGATTTCCTCTTTTTCCCTGTTGCCTATATCAATTTTGGCTTGATCTTTGATTTCCTTCACCTTTATCCACTCAATTGGTTTAGTGTGATCTTTGGGGCCTATATGGTTTTGTAAGTGGTATTTTACTTGTGTAATCAGTCAGATTTTATATGCTATTACTCTTTTGTTCGATTGTGCTTTTCGAGCCTATTTATTGAATTTGTGTTTTGATATAGACGAGGCAACTTTGCCGAGGTGATCACTTTTTTTCTTGATTTCCTCTTTTTCCCTGTTGCCTATATCAATTCTGGTTTGGTTTTGGGGTTTCTTCACATTCATCAAGTCATTTGTTTGAGTGTGCCCCTTTTGAACCTATATAGTATTTTGTTACTATAAAGATTTTTTACTTGTATAACCAGCCTGGTACTATGTTTTCCACTCTGATGATTGATTGTTCCATTTTGAATTTGTGTTCTGACATGGTGTTTAGATGAGGCAGCTTTGCCGAGGTGGTCACTGTTTTTCTTGATCTCCTCTTTTTCCCTGTTGCCTATATCAACTCTGGCTTGATCTTGGGTTATGTTCACATTCATTCACACAGTTGGTAGAGTGTGCTCCTTGTGAGCCTATACTTTTTAAATGGACATTTTTCCACTTGTATCATTTTAACTTTTATATTGTACCAATCTCAGTTTGCCGGCACCTGTCTTTATTGTTTTGTTGATGCCCTTTCAGGTGATTTCTTAAAACATGATTTTTCTAAATGATGATTTTTATTGATGGGCTATGGAGTTGCTCCAATGATGCTTTTTATAGTCATAGTTACACTGATAGAAAATCATGTCTAATATTTTATACATTTTAATTGATACAAGCTGTCTCTAAATTATAAATCTAGTATTCTCATTCGTATTATATGCTCTTAGCATATTGTACTAATCACATTTGCCTTTCTTGTTTTATCTATTTGTTAATGATTTTTTTTATTTCGGGTGAATTTTTAAAATTTCTCTTCTAAATGATGATGTTTATCAATGCGCTATGGAGTTACTCCAGTGATGCTCTTAATAGTCATAGTTACACTGATAGAAAATTATGTTCTGTGATATTGCATCATCATGATTGATGCAAACTTTCTTCTAGTTGATGAGTATATTACCCCAATAATTTATATTATCAGCTCTCAGAATATCACACCAATCTCAATTTCTCCTTTGCTGACACTCTGTTTATTGTTTTGTTGATGATCCCATTTGGGTGAGTTTTGTGATACATGATGTTTCTAAATGATGATGTTTATCAATGGGCTATGGAGTTACTCCAATGATGCTTTTAATAGTCATAGTTACACTGATAGAAAATCATGTTGAGTATATTTGAAGCAACTAAATTGAAATATTTCTTAATGATCGTATTATCAACTCATATAAATTACAATATTACACTAATTTCAGATGTTTATCATTGGGCTGCAGAGTTTTGCTGTTTTGCTAATGTCTTTTGGGTGATTTGAAACATGATTTTTCTAAATGATGATGCTTATTATTGGGCTACGGAGTTACTCCAATGATGCACTTAATAGTCATAGTTACACTGATAGAATATCATGTTACATCGGTCTTGATTGAAAATGTTTTTTCTAATTGATAATCCTTTTTTAAAATCTTTTAAGGAAAATTTGGTCTTTTAAAGAATTTTTCAAATGTTTTTGCTGTCATAGTTTGATTGATTTTTAGAATATAAAAGACTCACATTGTTGAATCTTTTGTGCTTTTGCGTTAATGTTTTTGTATTTTGCCCCATCATATGTGATTGTTTCAGTTAATATACTTTCTTTATTATGGCGTCACATCATTTCATTTTCTATATATTTTGTCATTTCAGAACCAAGATGTTACTGAAGCCATTCAAAAAGTTGCTGCCGCATATGACTGCAAAATCGTGGAAGGTGTTCTTAGTCATCAATTGAAACAGTTTGTGATTGATGGGAACAAAGTTGTATTGAGTGTTTCAAATCCTGAAACCAGAGTTGATGATGCCGAGTTTGAGGAGAACGAGGTTTATGCAATTGATATAGTCACCAGCACAGGAGATGGCAAGGTGTTTCCTTATTTTAATTTTTATCAACAACTTTTAGTTCTTTGTTTAGTCAGAGGCCTGAGTCTTAACTGAATGTTTTCTTGATGCTTTTGCAGCCAAAATTGTTGGATGAAAAACTGACAACAATATATAAAAGAGCAGTTGACAAGAATTATCACTTGAAACTGAAAGCCTCTCGGTTTATATTCAGCGAGATCAGTCAAAATTTTCCAATCATGCCGTTCTCCGCTAGGTATGTTCATTCTTTACATGCAGCCTCGTGTTTTTTATTTTTTGTGTATTGTTTAGTTTCAAATTGAAATGGTATGTTTTTTTGACAGGGCTTTGGAAGAGAAGCGTGCTCGTCTTGGATTAGTGGAATGTGTTAACCATGAGCTTGTGCAGCCATACCCTGTTCTTCACGAAAAGCCTGGTAACAAATAATTCCAATTTTATTCTTTTTTGTTTTGTTTAAAGCAGGCTAAACGTGAACTGTTTGGATGTGCAGGTGACTTTGTGGCACATATCAAGTTCACTGTTCTTCTTATGCCCAATGGTTCAGACCGTATAACCTCTCATTCGCTCCAAGAGTTGCAGCCAACTAAAACTGTTGATGACCCTGAAATCAAGGGGTGGTTATCACTTCCTGTAAAGTCGAAAAAGAAAGGTGGCGGCAAGAAGAAGAAAGGTGAGTTGGCATGCATATTCAAATAAATGTGACCCGTTTAAGTTATTTCGTTTACTACATAATGAGGTATGTGATTTTGCATGTATGTGTGTATGTCAGGCAAGGGAGTTGAAAAAGCTGAAGCAATGGAAGAAACATCATGAAATGTTGGGGTGAGTGACTAAAGATCTGGATGGATAAGAGATTTTGAAATTCAGATTTGGTTTTGTTTCTTTTTTCTTTGAAAGCATGTACATGTACTTGTGCTTGTACTTGTTGATTCATAACCTTTTTTCTTATATAAATCTGGCAAGTAGACAAGGAATGTTATGCTGTGTTCTGGGATGATCCAACTTACAAATCTGGATTATAGTCAAGTTATCTTGATTTGGTTGGAAAACATTTATTTCGTCAAAAGACGATTCTAGTGCTTGCGATTTGTGAGAAATATAAGGACTAGTGTGATTTTTCCTATGAGAGGTTTATCTTTTTGATGAGCATTATTAGGACTAAACTTTAGAAGCATATCCCTGGGTGAGTGTTAGATGAAAAAATGCTCTAATGTTAGGTGATGTTGCTTATGAGATTAGATACTATTTCATGGTTGGTAAAAAAACTATGATGGAGGTTCTATGTGTGATGCAATTGTCTTTAAAATGTTGGTTGGTGATTTTTCATCCAAATTACTTAACAACGGAGATACATATGATTCATTTGTATCAGTCTATTCCTATTACAGTAAAAAAAAACGACGGTTAGTAATTCTAAAAAACTTAACATTGTTAATTTTTTTAATGACATTTTTAGTGGCAAAAATAGTAAAAATTAGGATCTTTATAACATATTTTAAAAATTAGGACCGGTTCTAACAAAAAACAAAATAATTGAAACCGTCAAGATATAATATAACTTAAAAAAACAATACAAAAGATGTAGAAAACAAATTCGTTGATCTAACTTCCAACGAGTCGGTAAAGAAATTCACGTGTGATTCTTTTTTAACCGAAAACCCAACACACTTTATATGTAAAAAAGAACGCCTCTAACCAAGTCACTGCTCAAAGTTTTTTTAATTTTTTATTAATCACATACTTTGTGGTCTTATAGTTGGGACATTTTTTTTTATTTCGCCCCGGGCCTAGAGATTTTTAAGCATTCTTGGGACTGGCCCTAAAAATAAAGATCAAGTGGCCATACTTAAGAATAATTTGATACTCAACCAATGACCTATGTTGGCTTAGCCCATCTATAGGGACAACTAGAAAAAAGTGTACTTACATGTCTTGTTTACTAAAAATGACAATCGTCAATGCATGTTGGGCTTTAGTAGACGATGCCCTGGTTAGGGAAACATGAAACTGCTGAAGTCGTAGGTTGGAATCATAATCGATACCACACATATCACTTTCACGTAAAATATGCTCCTATAGCACCAAAAATTAAGCCCTCGAGGTCACAAAAGCATAGGACGAAACCTCTACTGCCGAATACAACCTTAAACCTATAATGTATGGAAGCAAGTCGTTATTGTATGTCACCAAAGAAATGATCTCCACAAACCATCATGTCCTCAATTGTCCCGCCCAATCCTTTTGTCAAAGAACAATGTTGCCTTCACCATGTGTACAGGTTGGCACGTCCTAAAACCAACGGAAAGTTTAGCAATACCCATATAAAATCAAAGCAAGAGTAGTTCGCTTTGCGGACCACTTAGTTGATAAAGAAGACTCATCAAATCAACAACATTAGTAGTTCTCTTATTTGCAACCCACTAATAAATTGTGCGTCTCTACTACTCCCCACGAAGCTTATCCCCAAGCTTCACCCCAAAGGACTATGGAAAATAATAAGCGGACTTCATCTATTTCATCTTGATCTAGGGTTCAACATTCACCATGTAGTGAGGATGAAGAGTTGCAGGTTGATGAGGGCAGTGATGGATTCAGGATTTTGAATCAGTGGGTTCACTGTTTTTTGTTACTTCAATTTTAATAAAACCAGACATAAAAGAAAATCAGGTCGGGTCCAATTTTAATCAAACCATACGTAATAACAATGCGAAACAATAATTCAATAAATAAATAAAAATATGGTCATTAGAAACTAAAAAACACATAATACAAATACATTAGTTTTTACAAGTCAATGGATGATCATTCAAATCAATTTATAAGGGTTTAATAAACGATGATTCAATGTTTGATGATTGTCTTGTGAAAAGTCTTTAAGACTCATAATACCTTTATTTTAAAGATAATTGTAAGATTTTTACGATAAGTTCATCACAACTTATTCACTGTATAATTTAAACCTATTTAATGTTTTGAATAAATATATTATTAATGAGTCACTGACAATTAAATACCTATTTATTATTAAATGTATAAACAAACTAACAATTTAATACTTAAATCAAAATTTCAATCAAGAAACATTATAACTAATAAAATATAATGTTGTAGTAAATAATACAGAGTATTTGACAATAATACCCTTGACAATAAATATTATTGTGGGTCCATCATATTGTTTGTTTTATGTTATTAAGGGCAAATTTGGAAGTAGACTAATAAATTTTAAAAGTGGACACTTTAAGTGAGACAACTAAAAAAGGCAATATGGACACTTCTAATGAGACGGAGGGAGTAACAAACAAAAATACCAATCATTTATTGTGCTTAAAACTTTGTGTTTTTCAAACTAAGACTATTTTAATGGGACGGAGGGAGTAGCATCATAGCATAGCATATACTAGGCTAGTACTGTATGCATGGCAGGCTTCTATTTCTCATGAATAAAAAATAATATAAACTAATAAAATATAATGCATATTTCCTCGAATCCCGTGAACTTCTTCCTCATTTTTTTTGGTCTCCAGTCGCAGAGTTTAATGGCAAATTTTTTTTTCTTTCTATCCATTTGACTCTTTAAAGATTCACCTATAATAATATCAATTTATGGGTTCACTCCTATAATATCTATAGGGGTTCACTCCATTTTCGTTATATATATTTCAAAACACGGTGGGTTCCTGTGAATCCATACCCATCCATATAAATCCGTCCCTGGATGAGGGTAAGAAGATGGCAACTTTAAGTTTTAGGGTTAAGGTTTCTTTAATATTAGATTATGTTGAAGTTACACCACTCATCTTCAAATTTTAACCGAACGTTTTTTAATGTTTTTTTTTCCTTTTTTAAAGATAGTTAGTGCTTTTTAACTTGTACATAGAACTTTATACGTGATAAGCAAAGATTATTTATATATAATCACCTAAATTTATTGTAAAGAAGTTCATGTTGCAATGAATATTATATGAAACTAATTTAAAATATTATATTAATATCTTGCGTTCAGTTATAAAAAGCGGATTTGCGTTTCAATTTTAGACCTTGTTGTTTTTGCACGTTTCTTTGCCACAAATCATATAGGTAAGGAAGGAAGTCGTCATTGGAAGTTACCAAATAAAGGGTCTCCACAAACTACCGATATGTTAAATCTTATAATTTTGACGAACACGCATCATACCCAAAGGCTAATTTTAATTTCACACATCTTGAGATTTAGTTAACAAAACATGAATAGTCTTTAGATGATTTCATATCAAGGTAAGTGCGATACAAAATTTTATTGTCACTATATTTACAACATTTATCGTCTAATCTCAACAACAATAAAATACATAAACAAAACGAGCACAACAAAATTGCCAACCTGGAGTCGAATTTCCGCCCTGCATAGGTGGGATTGTGCACCTTTTCTATTCATTTTGTTACAACTTTCCAACTGTATATCAGTGACTAGTAGCTAAGGCAGTCACTAGAAGACCAAGAACCAGAAACGGTTGTGCACTAGCCTGAAATGAAAGCATTGGCCGCAAACCATCATCATGCAAGTTATCATCCAAATCATCATATGCATTTCAAACAGTTAAAGAAATTTTGAGAATGGTGTTTGAATTCATAACAAATGCCAAATGCGCATAGAATTGTGACAAATTTTGAGAAAAGGTAAACGGACCGTTTGACCTTAAAAGTCAAAGGATAGTTTTTTCTTTTGTGACGCGATGATTATGATTTATGGACGACGACATACCTGATACTTGACATCATATTTAACTGGATCTTTGAGGAAGTACTTGAACTGCAGCCAGAAACCAAAAAAAAATAGTTATTACAAAATATTCATCTTCACACACTTAATCAGATTGAAAAATATTTGTCTCAGACTAATTCTAGTTCAACACTCAATTTAATATTCCATGGGTTGTTTAACATCTTGTTCTCATACGATCATGGACCCAGGTCAAACCGGTCAAGAAAAATAGTGCGTAGTAGCTATATTGAGATAAACATTTTGCCAGCAATTTTCTATACCTGGAAAAAGATTTGTGGAGCAATTAAACCGAGTAGTGCTGCGGCGTAGTAGGGTTTACCAGATCCTAGAAGGTAGCCTGCAACCAAAAATGCATATTACATTATTAATTCTCATTTTCTGTAGCATGTAAGGATAGCATAAGTAAAATATAATCATCTAACCTATACATGTGAAAACCCACCCCCTATCGGTATTTCGTGAGCCCTTATTAGCCCTTGGTTGTTTATTAAGATTTCAAATAAGTATTTGATTGTAAAAATGTTTGTGCTATATCATCCAAACACTAAGAATGTTTAAAACCTGCTACAGAGAGTTGAGTTATGTCTATGGCACCAACACATATCCATTTAGCTGTCTCTTCACCAAAAGCCACTGGAAGGGACTGATCAAATTATAGCATACGATGGTTAAAAACGTTATCATTTATATTAAAGTCAAACATTATGTAACAAAGCCAAAAAAGTGTACCTGAAGCCCCATCTTTCTGTCTCCTTCAACACTTTTAAAGTCATTTACTATCCCAATACCAAGCTTCAAATTTCAAAAGGGAAAAAACAACAAAAAAGGTTAGTTATGATTGTTATGCTCACCAAGCATTGTTTTAATAAGGGTTGTACCAGTAGTTAAATGTTTAAGATACCCTTTAACGATGACAAAACATTGCCGGATGGGCGTAGCATAACGTAATGCTTAATTAGTGCAAGGTGCAAAACACGATCTATACTTTTTGCAAATTGTTGACATGAATAAGTATGAAATATGCTAATACAGTTTACATACCCCAGCTATACTGTACAACAGCGTGAGAACTACTATGTCAGGTGTAAGGGTTCCGAACAATGCTTGACCAGCCCACCTGTCATAATGAATTTAAAACATGTTTCATTATTTCATCATGTAAATCTAGAGTTAGAGCTCACAGAGCTCTAACTTTGAACTCAACTAAGGTTTAAATTTTAACCCATGGAGATAGACTATTAACATACCAGTATACCACAAAGCAAAAGAATAATACTCCATCTTGTTCCAAAATAAAGAATTTAACTTTATTTTAGTGAAATAAACTTATAAACCTAAAATTGTAAAGCCAACTGACAAGGCATATGA
The DNA here is from genome assembly GCA_026259685.1 of Tagetes patula. NCBI lineage: Eukaryota > Viridiplantae > Streptophyta > Magnoliopsida > Asterales > Asteraceae > Tagetes > Tagetes patula. The sequence continues at coordinate 5,364,139 of JAOYNQ010000033.1, forward strand.
ATAAAAACAATCCGTCTTAACATTGTAAAAGGATCCATATGAACTGCAAATTATCAAGAAGTTTAAGGTTTGATTCACAATAGTTACAAGACTTTACCAAGCACGAAAAATGGTATAAGAAGATTGAAGACACGGATTAATTGATAAACATGACTAAAAGAAGAAGTCGTAAGGAATATAAGAGCATACCATGGTAAACAAATATAGCTAGATCCCAGTGCAAAGTTGCCGAGCCATCCATTTTGTTTGAGCTACAACCAAATGAAGAGTATTATAGTCAGGCCTTTGTGTTCTAAAACGTACTTAATCATTGCCGATGTTTGTTGTCAAGTGAATTAACAAACGAGGGTGCATTAACGGGTTCACTGCAAACTTTTCATACTAACTTTTGGGTACGCTTTCAGAAATCCTCAATAGAAAAATAAAACGCTAGAGCTTTATAAATGGATAGTATATGTATATCAAAGTAAAAAGATCCTGCTTTTATAGCGTTCGGATAAAAAGATTCTGCTTTTGATTATCCGGTTATGTAGGGCCAAATACTGAGGTATGGATGATGATTGCATACCAGCTACAACAAAACGGATTACGAATTGTTCAAATAATAATCACACACCTACCCCTTCAATTAACATTACTAGATAGACTTTTACTCTCATCTCACAAAATGAATATCCTTTTTTTCAAAAGTATGTGCTTTTTGGTCATACTATCTATTAGTTAACTGATATTTAGAACACGCAAGTTGTCACACACTCAGACAACAGAGTATCTGATTATTGTAGAAGTGCATCCAAACACCCTTGAAATTAGAAATGAAAAGGAATTTGTACCTTTAAAGGTGGAGCTGAGTAGATATATGATAACAACGATCCACCCACAGCAAGATAAAATATTGTTGGGAACGTATGCCCTGCCTGAAACCAAAATAGTCCTTAGTAAGTGACGCTAAACTTTAAAACAAAAAAAGATCAGATGTCAAGACATACCCACACATCCAGTATACCAGCCAATCCAAGGCCTCCTAAAAGAAGCACCCAAATTTGAGTAATGACCTGAAGTTTAAGAAGATACGCAACGGGTCCCTTAAAATGATGAAGAAAAGTCTTAAAACGACAATAAAAAATTACAAAAGGTAACCTCATTTTCAGATATTGCTCCGGAAGGAATTGGACGGTAAGGTTCATTAATAGCATCAATCTCTCTATCGTACCAATCATTGATTGTCTATAGAATAAAAATAAAAACATAAAGTTTAGTAATTTGATAGTCATAAAGTTTGGAAAAACTGGGACATGGTGATAAAATGAACAAGAGAGATGTACCTGTGTGTAACCTGTTAAGAATGGACCGGACATTAACATGCAAGCAATTGATTTAGCAACATCTTCCACAGTCCACTCAAAGTTACCTGCATTGCAAACAAAGTTGTGTTAGACTCTACACAGGCACACGCATTTTTAGATTAATTTCGAATTCTCGAGAACATTCTGTCACAATGACTAATTCAAGCATCCTAGCTAAAGTGATACATACATAATAGAACAAAAAACTGAAAACACTCAGATGTTTCCGTTTCATTTTATGGGACCCATTAGACACAAAACTGGAGCATGAAAGACCATTATGATGATACAGGTTTTATGATAATGCAAGTTGTTAGCTGTGTACAAGATACTATAATGTAAAAAAGAGAGCAAATAAAGTGTACCAGAAGCAGCAGCTCCACAGACAACTCCCCAAATTAACGGAGGCCAAGTAACTGGTTTTGTAAGTTGAAGACGAATCTTCCATTTATTCTGTCCAAAAGAACGACCCGAAATAAGTTCATTCACCTTCTACAGCTAAAATTTCCCCTTTTTTTAGCTTATATATGAAGACTTGATAAAATATCACCAAAATTTCCCTTCTCTTAGTCATGGTCTTAAAATTGAGGTACAGTTTCATCACAAAAAGTTCAATTAAAGGCGTGTTTGACGTAAATATATGATGTCAAGTGTTTTAAGTGCAAGTACTAGGCTAATTATTCCTCAAATACAACATCTTGTTTTAGGTTTAGTTCCTAAAAGAAACTGTAACTTCAATATACAATTGACTGTCACTTAAACTCAATAAACATATAAAACTGAAAGAACTTAACAGTTTCTTGCTTAGCCCCTTTGATGCCAAGAAGTTGATTAAACTCCGATCCACCGGCGGCAGCAGGCGCCTTCTCCGGTGCCTTAGCTTTAACTGCTGCTTGTATATAATATGAAAATAGATATTGATTTGAAACATACATACAAACTGAGAGAGATTAGATTTAAAAGTAAGTAAAAAAATAAAAAGGTAACCTTCATTTGCATCTGTTGTCTCAGTTGCTTTGATTGTTAGCCTCTTATAATAAGATGAATTGAGGTGAGCACGAGAAGGGGCGAGGGAGATAGGCGTTGAGTAGAGTGCGATACGGCGTCGGATTGAGGTTGAAGAAGAAGAAAAAGTGTTGAGCAATGAAGAAGAAGAAGAAGTAGCCATAGCCATTGAAGGTTAGGTGTGAGTGAGTGAGTGTGTGTGTGAGTTATGGAGAAAGAGATAACACTTTGTGTCTCTGTTGTTTGTGTCTGGTTAATTAATTGTTTTTGTTTTGTTTTGTTGGTTACTTAATCAGTTAATTACTTAATTGAGCATCTTAAACTTATTTAGATGCTTTTCACTCTCTTAAACATCTTTCTCTCTTTTTTAGTCATCAACATCGATTTGTTGGCCGTTCAAAAAAAAAAAAAAAAAAAACATCGATTTGTTGTCTCCATGATGGATAGTGGAGTAGATTAGTACTAGTAATTTGGTAGGAAAAAAAAACACTGACGTCATATAAAAAATTATAGGTTCGTCAATGATTATAATAAGAGTTATTGTAGGTGATAGATGTTAGGGTAGATAAGAAACAAATTAAGAGTCATTATACATGATGGATAGTAAAGTAGATTAGAAGTAAATCAAGAGCCGACATTTATAATTCGATTTTGTTGTTTGAAGTTTAACGATAATAACTATTTTCCTCCAAAAGTTTTATAACATCAATTCAGTTCAAAAGTTTCATAATTAGTTTCGAATTTATTCTAAAAGTTCTATTTTTTAGACGAAATTTGAAAAAAAAAAGTTTGATTAAATTTTGAATTTAAATTGAAACATTGAAAGTAAATTTATGTATTTAATCTTTTGAAGAAAAATAGTTATATTTGTTAAACTTAAACGAGCAAAATTAAGTAACTCGAAAAAATATTAAGTTCTATAAATAAAATTTTATAGGAATATATCAAAGATTAAGCTTTATAGGTAATACAAAAATCAAGATTGATAATAAAGTTTAGGTTATGAACAAAACAAAAAAAATCATCTAACAAAAAACAAAACCAAAAGACCAAATCAATACAAACTTAGTAAATCTCACTCATAAAGTAGGGCATGTAGACGATTAGTATAGAAGTAAATATTGTCTTATCCTATTAGATAGAATGATTGCTCCTAGCGAAAAACCCCTCAACGAACAAGAGAACCAAGATGACAAAAATGAAAAACACGTGCAAACAACACACAGAAATATCATATAGCATGCAATATATAGCAACAAATAATAAAAATTTGTCAACACTGAAAAATAAAAAACTCTTATTACTAATCATGTCCTATGAAAGATGCAAGTCTATCAATTCACGCATAATCTACTCATCCCTAATCAATTTGGGTCGACCTCTACTCCTCTTCCCATTTACCATGAGGTTTTCCACCCTTCTCGTGGGACTTGCTCACTCTCTTCTCCTTACATGCCCAAACCACTTCATTCTTTCTTCTGCGATAGGCGCTACCTCTAATGTAGTCCTAAAAGTATAATTTCTTATCCTATCCAATCTTGTGTAGCCACACATCCATCTCCGCAACCTTCAGTTTTCATGCCTACGTCTTTTTGATAAGGCCAAACTCTCAGTTCCATACATCATAGCTGGTCGAACTACAACTCTGTAGAAATCCTCTTTTAGTTTCTTAGGAAACATTTTGTCGCATAAAACACCTGAAGCCGCTCTCCGCTTGTACCAATCAACTTGCACCCAGTGAGTCACATCAGTGTCTAGTCTAAGGGTACATAGAAAACAATATCTAAAAAGGGAAAGGAATATAAATTGTCTACAAAGGAGGTGGTGACCAAAGGTAGACGTAAACATCAAGTCAGCCCATCTCACAGACGCATGTGTTGCCAATAACCATTTCTTGTTAATATGGCTAAACAAAATGGGTGTCACTTATGAATTTGCCAAATGAACGTTGGTTTTTTTTTATTTAAACCAATAATTTATACACCGAAATTTGTTCTCTATGACAAAAGTTCAAACTCACATCCATTCCAAAATACGCCTCTATCCTGCGGAAACAGGAAGCCTCATATCAACGTATCCGTTTAAAACGTCATCCTCTGTGTAATAAAAGATCTAGGTACTTAAACCATATCTCATCATATGGAAAATGAAAAACAAAAAGAGCATACCCAAAGGGTAACAACATTAAACTTTAGCTTTTTTGTACTGCTTGATTTCATTGATGATTCCTTCTGAAAGAGCGTCAACGTCGTTATTCTTCCCAAAAAACTTTACAAACTCCATGTTTGGATCCATCAAGTACCTGAGTAACATAAGAGGAACCTAGTAAGACTGCTTGTCAATTACCCAACATACCTTACAATTCAAAGTCGCAAAATTGCCAATTAATACTTGCATCAATGGGTCTGTCAACGGTTTTATCTTCGATGGGATTAAAACTGAAATGTGTGAAATAAAAAAATGTTTTGCTGAAAAGGAACAGGTCAAAAGTTAAGCCTAAATTTGTGCATTTAAAGCATATACCGTCCAAAAGTGCTTTATTCAAAAATTCTGATAACTGTAATATGGTTTTTGATCAAATTTAACACCTTGATAATTCATAAAAGGCTTTTAAGTTGAATAAAAAAGTGTTCAATCCAATCAGCAAACTTAGCTCACCTCTATAAAAAAAACCTTTACTGTTGTCATATCATCCAGTCAAACTTGCAGTCAAGTTTATCCCAATATCCATACATGTAAACACACACCATATAGATAGAGTATATGATAGTAATTTCATAGGTGGCAATTTAAAGGGAGAATGGATCATGAGTGTCTAAGAATAAGCATCAAGCCAAATACAGAAAATCAATTTTATGAGTTTTCATAAAAAAAAAACTTCATGTGTGTCACAAAATAAAGGATGCTCACATGATTATTGAGTGATCAACAAGGTAATCTGAACCTTCCTCCTCTGTTTTCATATAGTAAACTCGATAAGCACGAGCAGCCTTTTTTATCTCGTCAGGATCACCAGTAAGTCCGATCAACTTCGGGTGGAACTCTGATAAAAAAAGGGTGCAAGATTACGACATGCAAGACTTAGGTTCAAACATGCAGTTTTAGAAGTTAAATCTAAATCTTCATACCTTTGACATACTCACTAACTTGCTCTACTGTGTCCCTCTCGGGATCAACTGAGATAAAAACCGGTACTATCTCTAAACCTGTCTTCCCCTCTGTAAACATGCAAATACATATTTTTCATCAATCACCATACTCAAAACATATATTAGCAAGACTGCATAATGTTTATGACATATTGCAACATACAAGTAAATTGGCTAATTGTGGCACACAAGATACTGTCAGTATGTAGAGGTGGCAATTTCAACCCGTTTTCTCAAGAACGAGACAATTCTGGCAAAATAACGGATTAAACAGTTGAACTCGTAAACATTAGTTAAAGAAAACCCGTCCAAGGTTACCCAAGGCATATTTTTCACACATAAAACTTCCAAAATCATTTTGATTAAGAATTAGATGATCATCCAAAAAATATATGTATATAACTTTGTACTCATATATGACGTTAAATATAAAGACAATTTTCATTTTAGACAACCAGTGTTCCCAACTGTTTTGTCCATTACGCTATCTGCCCGTTTTTCACCTCTAACAAGTTGTGTCAGCCCAATATACTCAATTTTTGAAAGTAAATACCATGAACATACTTATTTTGTCGATTGCAGCAGCAAGCTTTAGTAGCTCATCTGGGCAGATATCAGGGCAGTGAGTAAACCCAAAATATATCAAAGTCCATTTCCCTTTGAAGTCCTTTTCAGTAACAGGCCTCCCATTATGGTCAATGAGGTTGAATGGACCCCCGATGGCTGCTTTACCAGCAGATGGTCCTTGCTTGACGGCACTTGAAGAAGCATTTATATCTGCAGCAATGCCCATACGACTGGTTAAAACTATGCTTAAATATGGAAAAATCAAAAGGGACTATTATAACTACAACAATAGGCAGAACAATCTAAGAAAACAAATCAACAATGGTATAAAAAAATAATTAATAATATACAACCAGGCCTGTTTCTACACACAAAGCCAAACTATTTATAGAAATATACCCTGTTTCTCAGAAGAAAACGATGCAGAAATTTAAAGCAATATTTTTCTAATCGTTGCTAGGGCTACCCATTCAGTTCGAAGTTAGAGTTTCACATGCTCTTTTTTACCTTTTTCTAAACAAGTGCATGTGTGTTTCCGTATGATGATTATACAAAAAACAAACATTTTACATGGTTGACAAGGTACTTAACTGCTATATTTTTAAGCTTACATGTTCTTAATACAAAGGGACTGTGGAAGAGGAATACAAGTATGCAATTCGTTTCACCCGACATATACAGGACTACAAGGCACAACCAGGGTTCTCAATTTGTGGTGTCACATTTCCTTCAACTTCCAGGAAGATTGCAGCATCTTCTAATATTTCCCAACTTAAGTTTACCTAGCTACTTATAGACATTATGATATAGAATTATAAACCAGGTAAGCATGGGTCAAATCCAGTTCTCCCAAATCCAGTCAGCCATCCCATCAGTCACCTGGTCAAAAGCAGTAGGCTAGCAGGGGCTTAGTGTGCAGTTATCCAACAGTTAGTTAACTTCTTTTCATTGTTAAAAAGGGCGATTAGGTTAATTGTAGTCGGTCTTGTTTTGTTAGTTTCCTTGGAACCTTGTACTGGAGATCGCCTATCTCGAATCAGGCCTTTTATTTTCAAAGATCAAAGCCTCCTTCAGCTTCTACTTTTTAGATTCTAACACATTATTACAATGACTATTCATATTAGTTGTCCAAATATTTAACAAGAAAAACACTAATTATTAAATCATGTTCCAAGTCAACACATGAACTTTTTTAATAGACCGTGTGAAGTACATGGTTGCCTAATAAGACCGCAACTCATGATTTGAAATGAATTTCAACATGGGCTGTCCAAAATATCAATATCATAAAATAGCATGAGTATGGATCTCAAAATTATTTGGAAGTATTTTCATTTCAGCAGTGTGTAACAAAAAATAAAACAAAGCATCATAAGTACTTTTAATACTTAATATTATATTTTTTGTCAAAATAAAACTTACTAAATAACCAACAAGGATTTGGTGACTGAAAAGCGTTTGTAGAACTATTAACAATTAAATTCTAGTTCTATAGTTCTAGATCTTGACTGTTAATAGTTTAGGCTTGCAGAAACTAAAATTCGGTAACACTAAAATTTCAGCAACACCACAAGCGTGCATAAAACTTAACAAAAAATTCTTCAACCCTAAACTGAACAATTGTTGCATGGTCTTCTATATCTTCGTAGAACTATTAACAATTCAAAAAAATTGAACAAAGATAGAAAAGACCATGTAACAATTGTTAAGATTAGGATTGCAGAATTTTTATAACTTTATACAAGAGAACAAGAGTCATAGAATTGTTTAAAGTAGGTGATGTCCTGATGTCCAATCAAAACAGTTTAGTGTTGCCGAACTTTATTTTTTTAAGTGAATGAAACTCGAGCCATATCCGCGACCAAGCATGTAAATTTGAAAATGCCTGTTTTATTAAAGCATGACTATGCTAACCCACCTTTGTAATAAAAGATGTGGCATCACTTGTTATTTCAAATTCTGCCTGTTTATATCTAATTACAACAGCATGTTGAAATCAAATGGGCAGAGCAATAGATCCAATCCTGTAAACTGTATTTCAACTTCATATTCATGATTTTGTATGCTCAAGGCAGTCAGTCTCCTACGTTACTTGGGAGGATGTACGGTTGAAATATTATTGCCCACTTCCACACTTGAGAAAAACAATAAACAATATACTTATGTCAACTGTTATTTTTACAGATAAAGATATTATATAACATGCATGCATCTGTAAACCAATGGACAAGGTGTGTATTGTTCTGCAGAGAGCAGTCTCAGTAACTCTATTGCCTAAAAAACCATGGCTAATTTCTGATTATACATTTTTTACAGTATGTTAGCATGTTACTAAAATAAACTCAGTAGTCAGTAGCAAGTCAACACATAAAGAATAGTCTTCCAAATGTAGACTACTAGTTCATTGTTTCTGAGTAAAACATTGCAACAAAGGGAAGCACTTGCTGACTAAACAGGAAACTACAATCATATTTCTACCATTGTCCCTTTTGTATAAGTTAAGCTACTTTGAACATTGCCCAAAACCAACAATTATATAAGCTACTTTGAACTTTACTTGGGTCAAATAGGAAACTCATGGGTCAGTAGCAATTATCGTTGAGGGACAACGGTAGCTAAAAACATTCTGGGAAAACAGCCTTTTCTATACAAGATGTTCGAACAAAAATTCTAAAAATATTCCAACTGCACACTGCCAAACACCTGCTGATATTGGATCCTACATCCTAAATTAGTGGTTGAAGATACAATTACACTCATGACTCATGAGCAGAACTAAACATAAATAACAAAAATAGTGATTTAACGATAGTAGAAAACCAAAGTTAGAACTTAAGAAACCAAAAGTTATTCGGACTTTTCAGGCCAAAAGAGGCCATCACCCAAATTCCTCACTCTAACTAATTGGCATAACAACATTACTAGTAAATTAAAAATGCATTTAGACTATATTCTAGTAGGTTCTCATCTTCTTATCAATAACTGTGTGTACTCTAGTATCCATCTAATCAAATAAACACTCCTAAAACTATACATATATCCTACTCACCGTAGTTATCTACCTTCAATATGCCGCTTCTTTTCTTGATCATAGTAGAAGATAACCCCTGCTCCAGTGGCAATCAGCAAAAGAAAGCTCAACCAAGAAATAGGCTGCAAATCACCACAACATCAATTAATTAAGATGCATAAAAGCATGGATACAAGTTTAGACAATAATCATCACAGTCAAATTCAAAATGCACAAACAATGTTGACTGTATACCTAAAAACTCAACACAAATTTCAAAATGCACATTTTAGAACTTTTAATAACCAATTAAACCTTGATTTAACTACTACAAAGTACATAAAAGAGCAATCAATGAAGATGTATGAAGAAAATTACCCCGCCTCGAACAGATTTTCCTTGTTCTGAGCTCTGATGCGAATCATCCGACGACTTTTTCTCCTTATCAGATTGAGCATTTTCCTTCAACGTTGAATCAGTTCCAATTTTAGCCGTGGTATCAGTAGCGTTAGTTAATAAAAACCTAGGGAGCTTTGTGAATGATCCTAAATCCTGAAAATATAACAGATGTTAACATGATTTGATAGTATGATTATGAAAAAAAGGAGTTTAAGAGAAATGAAAAACGAACCGATGGATGGAGATGTTGGTGGAGAGGTGGTTTGGGGATATGATTGAAGAAATGAGGTGTTAGTCGAGATGCTGTGTAAGTGGTGAAGAGGCGGTAGGTGTTACGGAGATGAGAGGTTTTTGATAGTACGGTGGCCATGACCGGTGGGTGATGGTGGTGCTAGCGGCGGTGGGGTTTAGGATGTTATACTTGTAAAAAAAGAAATTATGATCCGTTTTATTACAGGTGACTTCATGACTTTTTTATGCATGTTAATATGTTACTCCCTCCGTCCCATTAGAAGTGTCCTAGTTTGAAAAACACAAAGTTTTAGGCACATTAAATGATGAGTATTTTT
>JAOYNQ010000033.1:5382521-5409864 GCA_026259685.1 Tagetes patula
CTTGGACCTAGAATAATTAATCAGACAATTGCATTTACTGTTTCGGTTTTATTACTTTTGGCGTATCCATTTAAGACTCTTGTACTAAACTTACTACATTATTATTGAACTTAATAAATAAATACCATGTGCTTTGTTTACTATTGATATCCAATTCCAATGACAGTCCGGTGTTTCCGCCGCCGGGCGGGGTGTCACAGGTGTGACAGTTTGCATATAGTTATTGTACATATATAATGAATTTAAACATAAGTAATTGTGACCCTTCGTTTAAAAGGTTCTGATTCTATCATTGCATCTAATTTTGGTTCAACTTTAATTTTGGGTTATCGTCGTATTGTAAAAAATTATATATGAGTTATTCGTTTTAAATTTTGTATAAACGTCGTATTATATAGAGGCCCATTTTCTGAAAGATGTTTTTTAGTTTTTATAAGTTGAAGCATGCATGTGAAGACAGATTTACGCAATCGAATGGGTGACGAATATTTGGACGGTGCTCTAATTTGTGTGAGTGAATGCGAAATATTTGATAAAGTAACAATTTAGGATGTGATGACTTGATTTCAAGTTATGAAAAAAAAAGAGGATACATCTATTAGGTATGTGTTTAAGTTTGTTTATTATTGTGTTTTTTTAGTTATTGTATGAACGTACGGAAATTTTTTTGGGGATCCCCCTCAAGTTTTGGGCTAGCTCCGCCACTGCTCAAACCCATGGCCATTTCATTCATGGCAAAAGCAGTAACCACTAGACTAGATCATCATTTTGTTAATTATTCCGATTTTTAATTATTTTAACTCATTATAATAAGCAGCACCCAATTCATATTCAAGCCCTAGAACAAAGATCCATTCAATTCGTTCAACCTGTTAATCCAATCCAAAACAAAATCTATAGCTTTTAATCTACATCGTATCACGATTATTTTGATGTAAAATACTTACTTGCTTATGAAGGTTGGATACAGATTTGAATAAGATGAAAAACCCGACTGATCTTGAAGAAATTATGAATCTAGAACTGAAATGAGATGGAATTGATGATTTAGAAAGGTGTAGATGATCGATAGGATTAAAACGAATGTAGAATTACCAAAATTTATGCTCGGAAAGGTGAAGAACACAAGGTCGCCGGAAAAAGTGTTTGGTCGATTGATTCGGTTATGGCAGAGCAAGTTTGAAGTGTTTGGGTGAATGATTTAAGTTAGTCGAGTAGTATAGGATGATTTGGAATGAATCAATCGTTTATTACGGGTTTAATTTTGGAAAATAGAATTTCAAGTTTTAAATCTCGAAAACAAATTGTATTAATTCAAGCTGTAAACGCGTAATTATCATTAATACGAGTTTGAAACAGGTAAAGGGTGGTTTTTAGAAGGTTTCGGTGATTGAAATTTGTTAAAACCGTGCAAAATGGTAGTCGTTGGAGTTGGGGTTTGTTAGCCGGAAATTAGTCGGTGCCGGAAAGGGTTTGGGGCCGGAAGTGCGGGCTAGAGGGTTTGGGCTGGGTTAAAAAAATCTTACACATTCAACCCCTGTGGTTTTGAGTTTGTTTAATTTAGGTAATTAACTTTTAATTCAAGTTTCAAGATTTACATTTTTGATCCAAAGTTAGTTTATGAATTATATTAACTAACTAACTTTAACCGAGTTGAGACGTAATGTTTGTATAAATAACGTTTTTATATTTTTAGTTCGTTTATGTCGTTAAGAGACCATTTTTTGACTTAGAAGCGATTTTATTTAACAATTTTTATGAAATCTTTTTTATAAACTATATATATATATATATATTTGAGTTTTATTTTTACAAATAGTATTTATGTAGATATTTTGCGACATAAATACGATCGATTTGTTAACACAGGAATAAAGTAGAATCCGATGTATTTATTCATAATAATAATGACGAACGTTACATTTTAAAGAAATAAATACGGATACAAATTGAAGTAGATAATCTCGGGTTCGAGTCGGGCATTCAGGTTCGGGTATGGGGCAGATGTCACACTTAGTCTATGTGATTGATCCACATTTGACCTAAAGGATCTTGGAACTCTTGAATTTTTTTTCAGCATTGAATGAGCTCTTGCAACGAGTTGATTTGTCCGCTGCCAAACCAGTTCCATCAAATATGAGTACATCCAACTCGTTATCTCTACATGTCAACCTAACATTCTTAGATCCAGACAAATATAGACAAATGGTAGGTGCCTTATAGTATGCTACCCTATCCAGACCTGATGTCTCTTTTGCAGTCAACAAAGTTTTTTCAGTTTACGCATGCTCCAATTCCAAATCAGTTGTCTGCGGTTAAACATATCTTATGGTATCTCCTAGGCATCTTCAATCATAGTAGGTATGACAATGGGCTGGGTTTGGGACAGGTATTAGTAATCACAGGCCCGTACCCAAATGTAAAACCCAGTCCCATACCCGGCCCAATACCCATCGGGTATCAATCGGGTAATTACCCGTCGGGTATCGGGCATACCCATGGGTATCGGGAATACCCGTCAATTACTTCCAAAATATAAAAATGATACATACATACATAGTAAAATGTATCATATCCAAATAAATAAATTTTCAAGATATATGAATATAAAAGAAGCAATGACGGTAAATATCAAAAGATGATTCATTATCTAAACAATATCAAAATGAGTAAGTAGTTCATCTTCCAAAACAAGCTATTACTAGCTCGTAAAAAAAGATTAATGAAAAAATACACAAAACAAAGATACTCACTTGCTTTCATATTTAATATAAAACATATTAAAAAAACTAGATCATCTAATATAAAACATATTAAAAAAACTACTTCATCTAAAGGCTAAAACTAAAGAACATTAGTGATATATATATATATATATATATATATATATATATATATATATATATATCTTCGGGCCGGGTACGGGACTGGTTCATATGATCCCATACCTGTACCCGAACCTGGATTTTTTTTAAAAACAAATCCCATACCCGAAAATCCAGGCAATTACCTGGCCCGAATACTTCAGGTTTCGGTTTTTCCCATCGGGCTCGGGTTTTATTGCCATCCCTAAATCATAGACTCCTTATCAAACTACCGGCAGGACATTCAAGCCTGCTCTGATGCTTACTGGGCTGGATGTCTAAATGATCGCAGATCCACTTGGGGATTTACCATCTTCTTCGGGTCTAATCCAATCTCATGGACAACTCGCAAACAACGCATAGCTTCTAGATCATCTATTGAATTCGAGTACAAGGCTATGGCTGACACAGTTGCAGAACTTACCTAACTACAAGCTCTTCTCCATGAACTTGGTGTTACCACAAAGTCCGCATCCACTTTATAGTGTGACAACTTGGGTGCAACGTACTTATCCTCTAATCCTGTGTTTCATGCTCGAATCAAACATGTTGAGGTTGATTTCCACTTTTTCTAGGAAAACGTTGCTACTAGCATGCTACATGTGTAATTTATCTCCCCTAGTAATCAGATAGCAAACATTTTTACAAAGCCCTTGACAACCGACCGTCAATCTTTTTACGAGACAAGCTACATGTCATTTCTGGGTGTTAGACATAACCAAAGGGCAAAGGCTAAAAATATACCTTTAAAATGTAGAAAGAAAAAAAGAAAGAAATATAGCACGCTCCTGGCACGTGCGAACATTTGAAATTTATCATCTCAACGATGCTAGGGTTTTAGAAAAGACAGGTCGGCGATCTCGGGCAGTTGGGTCAGCTGCCCGTTTTTACAATATTTTCTTCTACTTCCCCTTTAACCTCCCGCTTCCTGCAATTCATTCGAAATATATACATACATACGCCTCTCGACAATTTCACCTTTCAATCGCCCTTTCAAATCTCATCTCTGCTCATCAGATTTTCTCTAAAACTAAGGTATATAACTAGCTAATTGTCGTCTAAACTTTCAGTTAGGGTTAATTTGATTTTTTAACTGTAGATCTCTCTTTACTTCATGTTTTGCTATCGTAACTGTAACGATTTTGTGTTCACGCTTCCGATTGATGTATGTGCTTTGCTTACAGATCTTAGTTTACTCGTTGATTGTTGTTTTCACTTGATTTCGTTGTTTCAGTATTTGATAGCGGCGCTGTGAAACGCCGTGCGTGTTGTACTGAAGCTACGGATTTTTGCTTATGTGATGTTTTGATTTTGAATATTTTTTGTTTGAAATAGATTTGGGGAAAATCTGTGTTTTACGCTAGTAGTGTGTATTGGTGGAGTATGATTGATTAGAGTATTGGTAACTGTGAAAATATGATACTTGTGTGTCCTCAATTGTGTTAGAAGCTCAAGTTATATTATTAAGTGCTGAAGATTTCATCGGGGGAAAATTGGATTTAATAGTGATTAAGAACTGGTATTTTGGATTAAAACCTTTTTAGTTGTTATAGTTAATCTACAGCGTAAAGTTTTTTTTTTCCGAATAGCTGTTGTTTGGCATTGTTATACTGTTCAACCAATTTTTACTGCTACTGTTTTCTAGCTGTTACTCATTGTGGTTATGGTTGATTTTTGAGATACTTTTTTTACTTCTATTCTGTGTTTGAAGTGGAACTAAAATGATTATTAATCTTTGTATTTTTTGAATAGGAACAAATGGCGGTGGAGATTACCGAGTTTTTGTTATCTGCCCAATCACCTGATGCAAAGGTCCGAACTGAGGCGGAGAATAGGCTTCGACAGTTTCAAGAGCAAAACTTTCCTGGATTTCTCCTTTCTTTGTCACACGAGCTATCAACTGATGTTAAACCTTTGGAGTCTCGTAGATTGGCTGGTATTGTGCTTAAGAACTCTTTGGATGCTAAAGATGCTGCAACAAGGGAACACTTAGTGCAACGATGGATGTCAAATGATGTTTCTATTAGATCCCAAGTCAAAGGCTTGCTGTTATTTACTCTTGGTTCGTCTGTCTCTGAAGCAGGGCACACTGCTGCCCAAGTCATTGCTAAAATTGCTTTCATAGAAATTCCAAAAAAAGAATGGCCTGATCTTATTGGTTCTTTGCTTGGAAACATGACCCAACAAGACACACCAGCATCATTGAAACAAGCAAC
This sequence comes from Tagetes patula, assembly GCA_026259685.1. Classification (NCBI taxonomy): domain Eukaryota; kingdom Viridiplantae; phylum Streptophyta; class Magnoliopsida; order Asterales; family Asteraceae; genus Tagetes; species Tagetes patula. The sequence continues at coordinate 5,387,602 of JAOYNQ010000033.1, forward strand.
TTTAGAGGCCCTTGGGTATGTGTGTGAAGAGATTTCCCACAATGATTTGGTGCAAGATGAGGTTAACTCTGTTCTCACTGCTGTAGTCCAGGGTATGAATGTTTCTGAACAGAGCTCTGTACGCCTTGCAGCAACTACTGCATTGTACAATGCTCTTGATTTTGCACAAAGCAATTTTGAAAATGAGATGGAGAGGAACTTCATCATGAAAGTTGTTTGTGAAACAGCCACAGCGAAAGAAGCAGACATTAGACAGGCTGCTTTTGAATGTCTAGTTTCAATAGCATCAACCTACTATGATGTTTTAGAGCCGTATATGCAGACTCTTTTTGAACTAACCGCAAATGCTGTCAGAGGAGATGAGGAAGGTGTTGCTCTTCAAGCAATTGAGTTCTGGAGTTCGATATGTGATGAAGAGATTGAGCTTCAAGACTTTGAAAGTGATGATTCATCCCCTCATTCAAATTTTATTAAGAAGGCTCTACCGCTGTTGGTTCCCATGTTGCTTGAAACTTTATTGAAGCAGGATGAAGATCAGGATCAAGAAGATGATATCTGGAATCTTGCTATGGCAGGGGGAACATGCCTTGGTCTTGTTGCTAAAACTGTAGGTGATGATATTGTGCCTTTGGTTATGCCTTTTGTGCAGGATAACATATCAAAGCCGGATTGGCGCCCTCGTGAGGCAGCTACATATGCATTTGGATCAATTCTTGATGGCCCAAGTGTTGATAAGCTGTCTCCGATGGTTATCTCAGCATTAGATTTTCTTCTTAATGCTATGAGAGATCAAAACAGCCATGTGAAAGAAACCACTGCATGGACCCTAAGCCGTATTTTTGAATTGCTGCACAGTCCAGACGCTGGCTTTTCTGTTATTTCGCCTGCTAATCTTCAACGAATTATGGTGGTTCTTCTAGAAAGCATCAAAGATTCTCCTCATGTTGCAGAGAAGGTCTGTGGGGCTATATATTATCTTGCCCAAGGCTATGAGAGTTTTGAAGCTGGCTCCTCTGTTCTCACACCATATCTTCCGGATATCATAACCTCACTTCTAGCTGCTGCTGAACGAACAGATGCCCATGATACAAAGTTAAGGTCTGCAGCTTATGAAACATTGAATGAGGTGGTTAGAAGTTCTAACCTTGTTGAATCATCTCAAATAATAACACAACTTCTCCCTGTTATCATGACCAAGTTGGGACAAACAATCGAGCTTCAGATCGTGTCATCAGATGATAGAGAAAAGCAAGGAGATCTTCAAGCTCTGCTTTGTGGTGTCATGCAAGTAATCATTCAGAAACTTAGCAGCAGTGATGGAACTAAGGTCATTATATTTCAAGCTGCCGATCAGATTATGATGCTATTTTTGAAGGTGTTTGCTTGTCGTAGCTCAACAGTACATGAAGAAGCAATGCTTGCCATTGGTGCTCTTGCTTATGCGACTGGACCAGAGTTCGCGAAGTATATGACAGAGTTCTACAAATATTTGGAAATGGGTCTTCAGAATTTTGAAGAATACCAGGTTTGTTCCATCTCTGTTGGTGTTGTTGGGGATATATGTCGGGCTTTGGAGGACAAGATATTACCTTATTGTGATAATATCATGACGCTCCTCCTTAAGGATCTTTCTAGTGGTGACCTACATCGTTCTGTTAAGCCTCCAATTTTTTCATGCTTTGGGGACGTGGCACTTGCAATTGGGGAACACTTTGAGAAGTATGTTTCTTATGCAATGCCAATGATGCAAGGAGCTGCTGAAGTATGTGCACAAATTGACGTCAATGATGAAGAAATGGTGGAGTATAGCAATCAGCTTAAGAAAAGTATCTTCGAGGCATATTCAGGTATCTTACAAGGGTTCAAGAGCTCAAAGGCCGATATCATGTTGCCTCATGCTCCACATCTTTTGAAGTTCATTGAAGTTGTTGCTAAAGATTCTTGCAGGTATTATTATATTTGGTTTTAGTTTTTTCAACTTTTTTACTAACAATTTGTTTCATATGCTAATTTGTTTGATGTTTGCCTTGTAACTGATGTTGAATGAAGTGTTTTTATGTTGTTTTCTTTTATACACTCATCATCCATAATAATAAACAGTTTGGTTTAGTAGCTAGATTGTCTTCCAATCCTAATATTGGAAATGGTCCAATAGCTTTAGGAAGGAGTTAATCTAACAAAAAAGTCACGCGATACTTTTATTGTAAAATGCTCTAAATTTTGGATTGGGGTTTTGCAGGGACGAGAGTGTGGTAAGAGCCGCAGTAGCAGTGTTGGGAGATCTTGCAGATGCACTTGGTGCAAAAGTGAAGATGCATTTCAAGGATATGGCATTTTGTGGTGAATTCTTGGGAGAATGTCTCCAGTCTGAAGACGAACAACTCAAAGAGACGGCTACTTGGACCCAAGGGATGATTGGGCGTGTATTTTCCGTATGCGGGTAACTTTTAGTTATTGAAAATTATGCTTTTTCATGGTGCCAGTTTGATATTGTGGGTGTCAGGGCAGGAAAGTGTCATTTGTTCGTTGTGTTTTTTGTACTATGAATTTAAGTACAAATTTGGGGGAATGGTCACTATTATGTACAAGACTAGGCCACTATAACGGTGGCTGATCATTTTTATGAAATTTTGTTCGGTTACAACTACAACTACGGTAGATGCGCACCTCATAGAGGTCAATGCTGCTCACTTCCTTTGTTTTGATTCTGCCTATGTGTAGAGTGGCGTTAAAAACCATTCACCATGAAATTTTTATATTTTTTTTGCGAGATTTGTATATTTTATTAATAAATTTTGAGTGATCGTGAGTGGAGAAAAATATAAATAAATATATAGAAAATTCATTATTTGTCGGTAAAATTAAGGAATACTATTTAGTATTCATCATGAGTTTCTTAATATTTAGTGGTGGTTAGTTTATGAAAGATGAGATAATAATGAAGTATTATTAAATTATAAATGAGAGAAAATAGTATTTTTTAGATAATTATATGAATAAAAGTAGAGAATCCATTGTGAATGCTTTAAAGAGCTCTATGATGTCTCATATAACGCCCAAACACCGCCCATTAGGGTTATGGTAGAGAAATTGCCTTTGGGCGTGAGAAGCAAAGTACCATGCACGTTTAAAAATTCCTACCAGTCAAAAATTTTCAACTAATTTTATCTGTTTAACTCTTGCTAGACAGTTATTATGTAATCATTAATAGATGTTTTATGAAACTTCATCCATACCTGTTTGTTAGGTGATTAACATATGACATAATGTATATCAAGTGATTTTATGACTGCAAATACCTATCAAGCCCAAACCAAACTACGCTCTAGAATCCAAAGAAACTCGTACAAACAACACAAATGAAGAAATTAACGAAAGCTTAAACAACACACTAAGAAGATGATCATATACTCACATGATAATCATTATGATCATCTGATACAAAATTGACTCAATGATTCAATACAATGAAATAGAAACTGACAAATTTGTTAGACATAGTGAAATTCTTAGAATGAGTGGACGGTGTGTCGAAGAATCGGAGCTCAAAAATGTAAGAGGGAGAAAATAAAAGAGTGTGAATAACACACTTTTCAATCTTGAATAGGCTGCTTTACATAAGTACATATAAATGAATATCTTAGGTGTGTAAATTTAAGAGTAAACGGGTTTTGGGGTTTGACAGTTTCTGCTGGATCCAAGCAACACTTGACTCTAACGATATATGAGGTAGATCAATTTAGGAGTAAAGTAATATAGAACCTCTATCTAAAAAAATATAAAATTACAAAAGAAATGTATGTATGAAAATGAATTGTTACATCTATATATTAGTACGCAAATTTGAATACTCTCTTTTTTGGCTTTTAATGTTGACCATCAACTATTACATTTTTGCATTTTACTCACAAACTAGATTTAACATCAGGTCGCGCGTTGCAGCAGTCAGGTCGTGTGTATTTGACTTCGTCATACGTGTTGAAAAAAAAGTCTCATGCCTCGTACGTCATGACGAAAAAACGTAATGTGTCACATGTTAAAAACGATGAAAGTCGTATTATATGTCAAAGTAGAGTAAGAGAGCAAAGTCGAAAACTTATCAGGGGCTAAAATGACAATTAGTAAAAATCATACTATGTGTCAAAGTAGAGTAAGAGATCAAAGTCAAAAACTCATCAGGAGCACAAACGACAATTAGTAAAACTCGGGGACTAAAACCGTCAATGCGTTAAAAGTCAGGGATTAAAACCGTTAATACTTTAAATTAGAAAAAGTTAAAACGCGGCGCGGCGGGACGGGAGAGGCCGGTGCAAAGCAGTCAAAAACTCATCAGGAGCACAAACGACAATTAGTAAAAGTCGGGGACTAAAACCATCAATGCATTAAAAGTCGGGGATTAAAACCGTTAATACGTTAAAGTACGAAAAAGTTGAAACGAGGCGCGGTGGGACGGGAGAGAGGCCGGTGCAAAGCACCGACCTTCCCATTTAGTTGGTATATAAATGCCATCACTTTATTGTTTTTTTTAACTTTTTCATTGAACACTTTGGTCACGAGCTCTTTCTAGCGTTTGTTTTGTAGTTTCATCAGGGGTAACTTTATAGATACATAACTAAGTTTTGATTTTGTTTCGATTAAATCACTCAAACTTTTTTTTTCAATTAGATAACTTATTTTTAAGTTTTGTTCTCAATTAATTCATTCAAACTTTATTTTGTTTCAATTAAATAACTTATCTTTCAATTGTGTTTCAATTAAGTCACTTAAACCGCTGAAACGAACCGCTGTAAAAATATAGTTTTGGTGTTTGTCAGATAGATAAATGATCCTTCAACTCCTATAATTCTGGATGATGGAGTTAATTTGTGTTTTAATATGCATGCTTAGCAAAAACACCATGTATCGTGCCAAAAGACCATTCACCATGTATCGTTCCAAAAGACCATTCACCATGTTTTAATATGCCTTTCGTCTTTTTTTAACAACATGCATCGTGTCAAAAGACCAAAACGCCCTTCCGCCTTTTTTTAACTCATGGATACATGTTTGAGTGTTATTGCTTTCTATACTTTTTACACTTTTTGCCATTTGTAAAAAAACCAATCTATATATATTAGTACCCATGTACTATAAAAGATTTTGATTATATAAGTTTTAACTAAATTTAGGTATCATTTACTTTTAACATATTCTAAAAAAAAATATGATTTATAATAATTAGTAAAAATTTTATTTAAATATATCAAATTAAAAGATAATTAATGATAATCCATAAATTTATTTTAAGTGAGCAAGCAAAGAGATCTAGATGAATGATTAAATGAGTTGTTAAATTAGAGCCCTCACTGCTTCAGCCGAGCCAAGACGCCAAGCCCGCCTCAGCCATCAAGCCCACCACGCCACCACCGCTCTGCCACCACCGCCGACATCCTCCACCCTCTGGCGGCAACTGTCTTCAATCTTCATCTCGCCCTTTGCTAAAAATAGGTATTATTTATTCAATGTTCAGTACCTTAATTGTGTGATTGGATGTGTATATGTTTGATTGAATAAGCTTGGATGTTTGATTGTCAGTTATTCACTGGTCGCTAGGTTAATCTTTTCTATATAATTTGTTTGCTCATTTCCTGTTGCCGGATCCTAATCCTATCATATAAATTTCAAAACCCTAAATTTAGGTTATGTTCAAGCTTGAATTACACTTTTGAATATAATATATACTTATATAATAAGTTATATTAAATCGTTTCATGGTCCTAAATTAGTATATGCTGACAATTGGTTACTTACTATGTTATTTGATTATGATTTTTCACCAGCTTGTGCAGTTTTTGGAATTGATCAAAACTATTGTGAAAAGGGAAAGATGCTTTCAGGTTTGAAGTTCATACCGCGTGATCAGATGGATAAAGTATGCCTCATTCTTTTGCTCTTGTTTGTTTATACTTCAGCTAATTACATTCATTATGCTACAAATGTGAGGTGTTGGATTTGTATTAAATTCTGTGTGTGTGTTTGTGTTTTAAAAAAAATTTCTTGTAGATACATGATGAGCAGTCAAGTGATTCGGATAAAAGGACAAGTTACAAAAAGAAAAAGAAGTCTCGTTACAGTGACGATGGATCTGAGAAAATCAAGAGACGTTCAAAAAAGAAATGGTATTCGTCAGAAGAAGATTCATCGAATGATAGTGAAAGTGGCAGTGATACAAAGACACGTAGGAAAAGGAAAGGGAAGTCAAAGAAATCAAGGAAGAATAAGGAATATTCGAGTGACGATGATGATGATGATGAAGTAGCGGACAAAGGACATAAGAAGAAGGGCAAGTCAAGATTAGACAAGAATGTTGAAACCGGCATAGATGGTATGCGTTGTCTACTGTTTGCAAGATTGTTCTTTTATTACTTTTAAGGAATCACTTTGATTAATATTTTTTTTGTATCGCAGGTGTATCTCATTCTCAAAATGGTGAAAACATCGTTAGGAAGGAAATGGGATTAGAATGGATGTTAAGGCCTAAAGAAGATGCGGAGCACAAATCTACATTGACATCTTCTGATCTGCTGCACGAAACTCCTGCCAAGGAGGTATGCTTAAATTTTATTCTACTTTTTATATACAATATCATTTTTGGTTATGATCAATCTTCAGATATATGTTCTTGTAGCTAAGAAATTATAATAATGATGAGGTTTTTAGTTTGAACATTACGACCATTGTTTTCAACTTCTGTCTCTATGTGTCATATTTTTTTTTTATTTCCAGGGTTTCTTTTATTAGTTATCTTCTATGGTTTAACTTGTGGGATAGGTAATTGATTGGCTGTATCTTTTTTGTTTGTTGTGGCGGACGAGAACCATAATGAATATGTTTTTCTTGTTCTTAAACTTGGAAAAATTCTACTTTCTCGGTGTCACCTATGTGATATGGGACTAATTAGGTCATTGTGTGCTGGTAGATAAAATGTAGTGAACAAAAAAAGGGATAATATGCTTTAAATTTGCTAAATGACATATCCCATAACATGGAGCTGGTGCATGGTAGGTCTTCTCTAGTCACTGACTAGGAGCTTATGTGTTACACAGTTTATATCCATAAAGGAGTTAATTAAAATCGTAGTTTACCTAATCTTCCTTCATTGTGTTTTTTTAATCTTTTTAGTGCTCTTAAAGTTGTTATTTTGGAGTATCCAGTGAATAACTTCCTTTTTAATTCTGCAATTGGCACTATCATTTGCTTGCCATGTAATAACCATATGCTGTTTTATTTTCAGATTAAAAAGGCGAACCCAAGAGAGCTGAATCCATACTTAAAGAATGATGGAAGTGGTTACCCAGAAGAGGAAGATGGAGAGAGTAATCTGCTGTCAACATCTGTAGTAGGAGATGGAGGTGCCAGCTGGAGGCTTAAGGCCTTGAAACGTGCTCAGGAGCAAGCAGCTCGTGAAGGAAAAAAACTTGATGAGGTTTTTTATATTTCGATTTATATATATATTATATATGATCATCATCTTTATTTGTGATCTCATCATCATCATCAACATCACCATGTAAATATTTTGATTTTATAGGTAGTTGGAGAGCGTTGGGGTTCTTTGGGTAACCTAGCAGTTTCAGTGGCATCAGGTTCCGCTGCACCTTCTCATGCTCACCTTCATGCCATCAAGAACAGAATAAGACATCAGACAAGGGATCAGCAAAATGTAAGCATTACTATAATCCAAAACATTGCATCTAAAGTAGGTATAGGCCATTTAATATCGATCATGGGAAAATATCTCTGCAAATTATTCAAAAAGATAAATCTTTTTCATTACAAAATTACTCAGCTTAGTGGTCACTGGTCTGTTTCTTCACTTGTTTTGATGGGTGGAAATGTGCCATCTAGGTTTTTGTCCTGCACTTGTACTTTCCATACGCTATTGTTGAGTTTGTTGGTTTGATGATGCATGTATGTGTTGGTATCAGGACACTGAAAAGGACAGCAAGAAGGAAACACCTGAGCGTCATCATACAAAAATGAGAATGCCAAGACATGATGATTCTTTATCTTGGGGGAAGCGGAAAAATCAGAACATGTCGGTTAAGGATGCTGGTGTCATTTCTTCTGCATTGTCCAGCATGCAGAAGTTCTCCAATGATGGGAGTTTTATGCAAGAATTCAGGTCTCAACAGGAGCAGAAAAATGATGATTCATCTACAAATCGTAGCACACATGTTACTTCTGACGTGTCCCAATCTGAAGAACCATCATCAAGTACACCCGATATTAAGCCTGTACTCAGTGCAAACCAGTTGGCTGCTAAAGTTATGCAGCTACGTATGAAAGGAAAGCATGATGAAGCTGACAAACTTCTGGTTATTTTTCACATCACTTATATCCCGCCCTGTTTTTTCATATATTAGTTTGCAAGCAGTTTGGTAATTCCATTTTGGAGTGTCACATCTTTCATCTAGTGTCATCTAATTTCCAATTACTTTGTTGTTTCAGAAAGAGGCAGAGGTGTGTGAAGGAAAAAACAAAGCAGATACCACGCTCAGAACCAATCCACAAGGTGATGGAACCACAAGCAGGTAACTTTTTAGATATTGAAAAAAAGCGAAGAATATTGTTTTGCAGTTTGAAAAGATCTTGAGTGTATTGGTATCGTGATGTTTCTTTTATCATATAGGTATATTATGCATGGGTTAAAAACACGTGAAAAGAAGAAAGAGGAAGACATGGACATGCATGTAGCTCGTTCAATAATGCAAAACAAACAGTTTAGTGTATCGGGTCAGGCTGATGATGAATATGATTATGATGACGGACCTAAGAAAAAGAAACGGGGTAAAGGTGACAATGCTGTTGCCAAGTCAACTGGAAATTCACGTTTTGAAAAACGCATTTTAACCCAGAAGGAACGCTGCAACTTCTGTTTTGAGAATCCTAAGAGGCCACGTCATCTAGTTGTAGCAATTGCCAATTTCACATATCTGATGTTGCCCCCATGGCAGCCTGTTGTACCAGGCCATTGTTGCATATTGCCCATGCAGGTCAGTTTTTGTCAACACTCAACCCAACTTTCTTTTATGTTCTGTGGATTGTGTTGTAATTTTGTTTTTATTCTATTGTAGCATGATTTGGCAACAAGAAGTGTCGATGACAACGTGTGGGATGAGATACGCAACTTCAAGAAATGTCTTTTAATGATGTTTGCAAAGCAAGAGAAGGAGGTCATATTTCTTGAAACAGTGATGGGGCTGGCAAAGCAGAGCAGACACTGTATGATAGAATGCATCCCTGTGCCTCAAGATGGTGGTAAACAGGCTGCTCTCTATTTTAAGAAGGTTTGTTTCCTGTTTTGCTGTTCATAGTTCATTCATTTACACAAACAAAACCTTTTAACCCATTTATCTAAACATGCAGTATTTGTTTGTAAACAAGTTAAATGGGTTAGCGGGTGGTAATAGATGGGTCAAACTGGCTGATGGGTCAACTGTTAGATATGACAACTGAATTTATTCATGTCAAAAACTTCCACCTTGATCTTGACATTTAAAATTGTTTAACACAAACACAGCCCGTTTAACCCATTCATTTAATAAGTTTACGGGTGGTAATAAATTTCTAAATGGATTGGTGGGTCAACTTTTAGATATGAAAATCTAAATCTGATTGTATTTATTCGTGTCAAAGACATCATACCCAAATCTGGACACACTTAAAATCATCTAACACAAATACAGCCTATTTAACTTATTCATATAAACAGGTTGTGATTGTAACATGTTAAATGGGTTTGCAGGTGGTAATAGAAGGGTTAAATGGGTTGGTGGGGCAAACGCTAGATATGACAACCTAAAACCTTATTTTTATTGTGTTGTGTTCTTGTATGCCACCCTAAGTTTTGCACACACGGATGCAGGATTTACACTAATCTTTGGTATTTTAATGAATGAACCAAAGAAGATGATGTGGTAATTTTTCGTTGCAGGCAATTGATGAAGCTGAAGAAGAATGGAGTCAACACAATGCGAAAAAATTAATCGATACAAGTGTAAAGGGGTTGCGCCATTCGATACCAGAAGACTTTCCATACTTTCATGTGGAGTTTGGTTTGAAGAAAGGATTTGTACATGTTATCGATGATGAATCACAGTTCAAGAGTAATTTTGGTGTGAATGTGATACGGGGTATGCTTCGTTTGCCTGCAGAAGACATGCACCGTCGCCACAAATACGACTCTGTTGACACTCAGAAAGAAGCTGCCACAAATTTTGCTCGAGATTGGGAGCCTTTTGATTGGACCAAGCAACTTGATTAGTATTTTATCTTCTCTTTTTTAATCCAACTCCAAGATCATTGTTGTATGTGATCTCTGCTGTTTATATATCATGAAATTTTCAAAGCCTTGTTTAGCATATTAGTCTAGGTTTTACAAAAGACAGTATTAGAGATTGCGGTTGGATCTTACTTCATAACCGGAAACAACTGCTAACATTGGTCTTTCCGAAAACCGAACCACATTTTTATTCATTCGGTTGTATCAGTAGTTTGGTTACTATTCAAATAACTTATGTAGTTCACTAGTTCACTTAAGCTAGGACATTTTGTCATGTTTATTATGACTTAATTGTAGGGTCTACTTTCAGTTTTTCTTTTCTTTTAGTAGTTATTAAATTCATTTTATTAACCAGCTACTTACTAGTTTTTTTTAATAAAAGCCACTCTTTAGAAAAAAATATATAGCCTACTTTATATAGCTAAGTTTGTACGATGTTGTTTAGTATATAATACACTTATATAATGAATCTATTTCATTTCGATTCTATCATGTTATGAAGATGTTGTTTCGTAGGAAGAACGAAAAACGAATACGAGTTAGGTTACTACGTGATAATCTCGGAAGGGGTGTGGTTGTGTGCTGATGCAAGGTCATGTGTGGTGGTTAGTTGAAATCCATGACAGTGGGCATAGCTGATGTTACGGGTGGTGACTCAAATATAGTCCATGTAAGGTGGCAAAAGTAGCGATAATTGACTTTACCAAATCAATAGCGTAGCACACGTTGACTTGATTTGATATAACGAACCCCTAAATTTCTCATAAGGTTTACATTGTGAAATATTGAAAAACATGTAAAGACATGTCATTTTTAGACGTTATATCATGACAATATTCTTTATCATTTTTATATTTTTTTACCTTAACTTTGGATATATAGAGTCCATCGACACATAGCACACCGCATAGATCGAAGTTGAAAATGTTGTTAACGCATGTAACAAAGTGAAAAAACTACGTTGTTGCAACGCACAACCCGTGTCAAACCAACGCACTGCACATGTTAAATTATAAAGTGTTGCCACCGCAACATGCGAAAAGTATCAAAACCTTAATGTCACAGTTATAACGCATGTGATTATGTGACGAATTCAGAAACCAACCCGAGACCCTACCGGCTACCGCCCCGGATATATATATATATATATATATATATATATATATATATATATATATATCAAGTTAAAAAACATGAATTTGCATAGTACTAGGCCCAAAACTGAGATTAAGGCCCAATAATAAAGCCCATTTTATCGAATAGGTTTATCAGTCATATAAACTCATCATCATCATCACCTAGGGTTGAACTAGAAGGTGTCGCAGTAACTTAGACAACCGCCGCATCTCTGCCGTAAATTTCCACCGGAGACAACATGGTACATTCATCTTCTTAACGCTCTGTAACCATACTTTGTCCTACCTCTTCTTATACCGTTACTTGTTTGATTTTTGTTCTCATTTTGTGCTTTTCGCCATTGATTTTCAAACTATTTCATTCATGTATCGATTCAATCCAACGAAGTTTGATATCCGTTTTCAATTTTGTTTATCGGATTTATCAATAACATCATTTTTGTTCTGTTTTATAGGCGAGAGGCTTGAAGAAACATTTGAAGAGGCTTAATGCTCCTAAGCATTGGATGCTTGATAAACTTGGTGGTGCTTTTGTAAGTAGACTTTGAAACCCTAATTGTTTGTCAATTTGATCTGTAATGTATTGTTCTATGGATGATTGTTTGTTTGTGGTTTGAAATTTTGTGTATCTCAGGCTCCTAAACCATCATCTGGACCTCACAAATCTAGGGAATGTTTGCCATTGATTTTAATTTTAAGGAACAGGTTGAAGTATGCTTTGACATACCGTGAGGTTCAATCTATTTTGATGCAACGTCATGTGCTTGTTGATAACAAGATCAGGACTGATAAAACTTACCCTGCTGGTTTCATGGGTAAGTGACTAAACTTGTTTTGTTGTCTTATTAAGATTAGTTTGGTCTGAGATTATATGCATGAAATTTGTATTCAAAGTTTATTGATTTGTTAATGATGTGTTTGTTAGAGGCTGCATAAAGTTATAGCCTAAGGGTTTGGTTGTAAGTTTGTTCACTTTTGTGTGTAGAGTGTGGTTTAGGTTACATGTTGAGGATTTGAGGCAGACTCATGTTTTATGTAATTAGCTCAAAATAATGATCTTTATATGTTTTTGATTGATTAGATGTTGTCTCTATTCCCAAGACCAATGAGAACTTTCGACTTCTGTATGATACTAAGGGAAGGTTTAGGCTACACTCCATCAGAGATGAGGAATCAAAGGTATACTTGAAGCAAATTTAGACTCATTTGTACTTTTGTTTTTAAAGTAAAACCTGTAGAAGTTAGTTAAAGATCTGTGCTTGTGATATCCATCTTTTGAAACTTTGTCTTGTTTTGGTGTGGATCTTTATTTGAAGTTGTTAACTAAAGTTATCTACTTTTATGCAGTTCAAGTTGTGCAAAGTTCGATCTGTCCAATTTGGTCAAAAGGGAATTCCTTACATTAACACCTATGATGGTCGAACCATTCGCTATCCGGATCCTCTCATCAAAGCTAATGACACAATCAAGCTTGATTTGGAGGCCAACAAGATTGTTGATTTCATTAAGTTTGATGTTGGGAATGTTGTCATGGTGACTGGTGGACGAAACAGAGGCCGTGTTGGAGTTCTTAAGAACAGGGAAAAACATAAGGGAAGCTTTGAGACGGTTCACATTCAGGATGCTTTGGGACATGAGTTTGCTACTCGCTTGGGAAATGTGTTCACTCTTGGAAAGGGTACAAAGCCGTGGGTATCTCTACCCAAGGGCAAGGGTATCAAGTTGACCATCATTGAGGAGGCTAGGAAGAGGCAAGCTGCTGCTGAGGCTGCTTGATTGTCTCACAAGTATCATCTTTGCTTGCTTATTGGTTATGTTGAATTTATATCTCTGCATTTGTTTTAGAGGAGATATGTTTTAATTTTTTGGTACAATTTTGGATCTTCATGTTAAGGTTAGTATGATTATGACTTGCAGACATTTTGTTTATTTATCGTGGTTTTTAATGTTAGACTTCTCATTCATGAGTTACTTGATGACTTGTTGGATTTTTGGTGACTAAAATAGTTTGTGAAATTGAGATAATTAAGCTATTTTTGGTTAAATTACAATTTTAAAACATAAACTTACACCAAATTTTTCATTAGAGATCACCTAATTACCTCTAGGCTTACACAAAGAAACACTTGTGACTTGATTTTACCGGAAATGGCCACAAGTCGTCACACGTATCAATAATTTTCCTTCACATGTTTACATGTATGGCTTAGTAAATCAATGTCTTCTTGCTAAGAGCGGATACTTTGTTATCTAGTTCATATTCATCGTCTTCATCGTCTAACTCTGGTTTTTATTTACTTTGACAACATTACGAATGGTTTATTTCTCACACCCCTACTTCTTGTATAGTTCATGCTCCAACCATAGTTGACAATTCATGTAGCTTTATCTTACTCATCTCATCTCACTGGTAAAGAATCAGATTCCTCATCACATGTGAATGGTTGATGGCAATGAGTGATTAAACTGTCAGGAGCTAGGAATCAGATTCCTCATAGATGAGATTAGATGTGAGTAAATTCATGAATGGAACTTTGTACGAAGTTTTTACAGGCAGATAACTTGCGTTCATGGTTTCCCTAACGGTGGAGGATGGTAATTAGACGGTAATGATAAAGGTTTGAGGAAAAAAAACAGTTGGCAAGAATCCGCTCTTGCCAAGAACGGATTGTCATCCAAAACTGACACACACCTACAACAAAGCAAATGTAACTAGAATTGTGAAGAATTCACTTAGTAAGAGCGCATATACCACTTTCCATTTTTTTTTCTTTGACACACCATTTTCCTCTTTATTTTTCTAAAATATACCACTTTGGAAAAAAATTCATTGAAAATGTCAGAGAATAAATATCTGAATATAAATGGGGTGGGGGTTTATGTAAATCCAAATGAGGTTTTTGAATTGTTCGACACAACAGTTCCAAGGCCACCAAAATAAGATTAACTGAGGTTGTTTGACCGTTTCGTACAACTTTGTAGATTCAAAAGACTTAAAACCTTACCCTATCATTTACATTTACATTGCTAAAAACTTAAAAGAAGTTATTAGAATTTATGAAAATTGTTGTTACACGATATAACATTTAGAAATGTAAATGTGAACTCCACATCCCTGATGTCTCTCTCTTTACAATTTACATACACACTTCCTTATTTTCATACATACGATATGCATACAAGATGAGTACCAGACTATAGAACTTGAGCAAATTTCTACACGTTCCAACCTCAATCCAATCCCGAACAAACTGAAACCAACCTAATAACAACGAAACATAACCCCAATGACATTATAGCAACAAGGGAAAATGCCATAGAAACATAACGAAGGGAAAATGTCATAGAAACATAACAAAGTTTTGATTTTGTTCTAATTAAGTCTCACTAAAACTTTCGTCAGTTTGGTGTATACCGGCAAAGAATGCTCATCTAGTTATCCCTGCCACTTAAACATGAGAGTTTCATCTTTTTCTCCATATATCATACTAAAAAACTAATAAATCTCACCAAGACATTCAAAGCCTATACAGCTTTCATATCATAGTAGATACTTTTTATACATACGGAACCAAACATATAACATTCCCATTAAGAGGTTCACAGTATTCCCATAACCGAAAAACATAAGCATTCATCGGAAACATACCACAATAACAACACATCTCAAAACTTATCAACTGTAATACCAGCTCTACAAGCCTCATACGCTTGCCTACTTCTCGTCTTCTTCAACCCTGCGGTGAAATGCAACTTTGATCCTTCAGAAGCGATGCAAGTTACTTTAACCCATATCATAAATTTTGTCTTGAGTCCTTCTACATCAGTTAGCTTCCCTTTTTCTAGATACCCAGTTACACTGGTTGAAAACCTCAAAACGGACGAGTCTCTGTAGCCCACTTCACAAATTGAGGGTATGAATACGGTTAGCTTTCTTGTCTGTTCATCAAACTCATAGTTTGTGGCGTCACGGGGGAAGATGCCCACTGGCAAGTCGTATTCCTTGAGTAATTCGGTGAGCGGCTTTTGCATTTTTCCTGCAAATGGAATGCACACCATGGGTTGTGATTATACTGTTATTATAACACTAAACACGACAACAAACGGACACCCCTTCCCTCTTAAAAAATTATTTATTCAAAATGTCAAAATTTTCACACTTTAGTAAAAAAAACGTCTTGCTCATAAAATTCCTTTCTTGAAAAAACAATTAAATCTGCACATGATCATATGCCATATTTCATTGCAAATTATTAATACGATTGATCTCAACAAAATTTTCTAACTGTACCAAAAGTGGAGTACTTACCATATTCTCTTAAAGTTACCAAAAATCATCTAATTTTTCCAATGCAAATAAAGCATTCAACTTGAAATTAGTTTCCCATAAGAAAGAAGCAAAAAGGGGAAGTAGCATATAAAATGCAACAATGCAAGCCGCAAAATAGGTTGGTTAAGCATGACAAACCTTTCATTTTGTTGACAAACCATGTTGCTCCACCTGAAATACTGCTTTGCAAACTCTAAGAAACAGAACAAGAACAGAAGCATGAATCAATAACCAACTATGAACAAAAATAAAGTATCAATTGCTGATACAGAGCCACTAATGCAAACAATAAATAACAACACGTGATAAAGTTAAGTAATTTGCATTTAATTAATTGTACCGAAGAAACACATCATAATTAAACACTGAGAGACCAACATAAAGTGCAAATATGTTCTCCATGGTTTTACAATGTCACTATTTTAAGATGATATTCTGAAAAAAAATTATAATTAAATAACCTTCGAAAATGAAACATGATGGAACTTTTAGACACAGTGAAATCATACTTACCTATATTATATTTTCTTTTTTGAAGACAAAAAATGTGTGGATGTTATGCCTTGTTGATGCCAAATATTAAAGGGTTATTAACAAGTAAACACATGAAATGCAAAAGCTCATATCTTACAGCAGAGTCGTCTCTTTTAACGAGATTTAGTTAACACATGAAGTAGGTCAAATCCTATGAACCTATCCACAATACGTTCGTCTATAAAAGTTTCTTCGTGTCAAACTATCTTATGTACATACAATTATAGGACCAAAGATGAATGTAATCTTGTTATCCATAGACCACATGAACAGTTCGTATCAGTTTCCTGCTTTCAAGTGTAAAAAGTACGATTCAATGTCGACTCATAAGGATATCACTGAATTATGGCATGTACACATATTATCCAAATCCTATTCTTTTTACAAAATCCAATATACTACAGATTTGTCGTCCTCTTTAGCACCAAAAAACATTCCTTTAGCATGACTAAACCATTTTCATAAAGGTTTTCGAGATTTATATATTGGTCGCTACAACTTACAATGATTTTCGTAACGGTTTTCGACTATTAGGATGATTTATTTGCCATTGTTTTATCATGACTTAATGGTTTTCGAGATTAGGGAGGTTTATATAGTAATTGCTAAAACTTACAATGATTTTAGTAAACTGTTTTTGACTAATGGATGATATTATTTGCCATTTTAAGATAAAAAACTGAATTATTCACAAATTGCCCCTTCCTTAAACCTAAAATGAGTAAATTTATACAGTCGTTGATCAAATCATCATAGATCTACCCTAAAAGCAAAGGATACAACAATCATCCATCAAAATTGTAGAAAATGATGAATCACAGTGAAGATCTAACAACCACAAGCAGTTCTAACAGAAGTTTAACAACCAAAAGGCATAAATCGATGAAGTGAGAAATAAGTTGAGAATTGAGAGAGATGAAATTGAAAGAGAGAGATGAAGAGTTACGTTGATATCGTCGCCGACGGAATTAAGCTCTTTGCTGGCTTTGTTACTGAACCAGTAACTTCCAACCTTTCCAAGAAGCTGATCCATAGTTTGATTTGGTTTGGTTGTGGAGATGAATTAATTGATGAATTAAGAGGAGATCGATTGTACACGAAGCGGTTGCTTCTTCAATGTCTCTGCCTCATATCTCTCTCTCTCACTTGACTCTTCTTTTTTACATGCTAACTTCCTAAAGTCTATGTGACTTTTCACTTTGGGTTCTAAGTTTTACAAACTAACAAAAATGTTTAAAACTATGGACAAAGATAATACCATAAACTTCGTTTTTGCTCAAGAACTAGATTTAAGATCAGGTCGCGCGATGCAGCGGTCGGGTCACGCATTCTGGTCTCATGTATGTGACTTCGTCAAATACGTTGATAAGAAATAGTTTCATGACTCGTACGTCATGGTACAAAGCCGGTATGTATCACATATTAAAAGATGAAGAAATATCGAAAGTTTGATGTCAAAACGATAATCAAGTCAAAATCGGAGGACTGAAGTCAAAATCAAGTCAAAGTAAAGTAGGGTCACATGGTCGGGTCTCACATATGTGACTTCGTTAAATACGTTGATAAAAAAGTTTCATGTCTCGTACGTCATGATATAAAGCCGCAATGTGTGTCGTATATTAAAAGACGAAAAAATATCAAAAGTTAGAGGTCAAACCTATAACGAAGTCAAAACCGGAGGATCCAAGTCGTAAATATGTCAAAATAAAATAGTGGGTCAAAGTTGTAAATCGGTTAAGTCAACAGGGGTAAAAGTTATAATAAGTCAAAATTGGAGGGTAAAAGTTGTAATTGTATCAAAATCAAGTTTGGGGTCAAATTGTAAAATTTACAAAGTTAAAGGACTAACATGTAAGGTCTAACCGACCTTACATATTAGTAGGTATAGAAATGTGTGAAGTGGGCGTTTTCATAACATATAACCCTCACGTATTGTCAGACACATTACCTATTAGAGTGTTATGGGTCAAAATTGTTCTAAGCGTTTCACATAACGTTAATATATTGATGAAACCCATATACAAATAGGTGTTAGGAATGGTCATTTTGACCAAATCTTATCGACATTCAACTGCAAGAAATTTCTATCACTTATGAACACAATGATAGTATTTTAAATTAAGATATATTTTTGTTTTCTAAAGCGTATGTGACTGGTTAGTAGTTTTGTTTTCTAAACGTCTAGTGTAAAAGGTTCCAGGGCAGGATTAGTCATCACTAATCTCTCTGGAACTGAATACCGTCTAGAGTTTCCACGTACGTACAATGAATCTAAGTACAAAGCGCTTATGGCTGGGCTCTAAATAGATAGGAGCATGAAGAAAGAAGAGTTGGAAGCCTTTGGTGATTCAAGGTTAGTCTCTGATATAATGTAAACTATACGAATTCTCGTGTCGAGTTTTTATCCGTTCTCGAGTCTTTTGTTTAGTTTTTCTTTATGTTTTGTTTACTATTGATCCATGGGTGTTCTGTAGGTCTCAAGTGGAAGAAGTGTTGAAAAGAAGAGGTTAAATGAAGATCGTAAACAAAAACAGGACGCGAAACTAAGTTACGAGCAAAACAGGACGCAAAAAGAAGTTCGGGATCAGAATATGGGGTGTCACCACGTCACGCGGCCACCAAGAGACTTCCTCACCGTGTGATGCGACGTGGTTCTAAAATATCACATGTGATCTTGGTCGCACCACGCGGTCACACTTCATTTTCTCACCGCGCGACGCGACGACACGTTTTCGGCAGATTGTTTTCGTGATTTTTGGACCTTTTTGCTATATAAACTCTTCTAACTTCAACCCTACCCTCCATGTTCATTTGCAGGACGAATTAGAGCTTAAAAGAGGTGATTTGAAGGTTAAAGACGACCAAACGGAGTCGAACAATAGTACGGGATCAAGGATTTGCGTCTAGCCATTCCGGCTTCCTTCAATCCGTTGTTTTTACTTTTTTCTACCATGTTTTTTACAATTGAACTTGTGTTAAGTTCTTTGATTATGGTTGCCTAAGTATTTTGAATCATCTAGGCATTACGATGAAGCGTTAATTTATGTTTAATGCTCGTGATTGGTTGTTTTTAGATATGGTTTATTATGTTTGAGTAAATGAGTAAAGTTTCAATCTTTCTATCATATGGCACATGTTTATGTGTTGGAAATGGTTTGGTTAGTGTCATTATCCCACTTTAGCCTCGATGATTGTCTATATCATAAAATTGGTTATTGTTTAAATCATTGACTGTGTGTTATGATTGTTATGGTTAAACTGCAATAGAAACCATAAGAATAACTCTATTAGTTAAACTAATGAAAATACATAGCTAACTTAGATATCCGTAAGGTGATAAGTTATCGATGAGTTTGGTTTGAATAATGTGCTAGGTTTAAGTCTTTGGGAGAAAACCGTCTTAGTTTCAATTGGTAAACCGGCTTACTGAGTCATATGATTAGGTTGAAATGACCTAGATTTCTATACTGTGAGGTAGGTTTCTGCTAAGGTCACTAAAACATACGTCATTTAGGTAACTGTGAAGAAACCTAGGCCTATAACTGGTAATTACGATAGCCTAATTTAAACCCGTAGGTGTATTCTCGAAAAGGGTCGAGGGTCCTATTTAGTGGTGCATTTATGTGAATAAATTAAGATCCAAGTTCCACACCAATTACTCCAATCATGAGTGAACAACTAAAGTTAATGTGGATTCTAGCCTAGGTGGTTTTCTTTAATCATATGTTTTAAGTCTCGTTTTAATTGTCATTTACTTTTATGCAATTAGTAATTTAGATAAAACCTCCTTCCAAATAATCTTTCATTTAAAGTTTATGTCTTTTTAGTGAGTCTTAATTAGTTAATCTATCATAATATATAGAGTCTGTGGGTCGACACCCAGATTTACGTTCACTATATTGCATTCGACCAGTCCACTGCCGATTAGGTGTGAAATAGTCGTCTAGTCTTAGTTCTATATATTTAAAAGTTAGGTGTATTTAATTGTTAGTTTTATATATATATTTGCACGCATCAGTCTCTAATCAAGTCAACGATGAGTACACTGCAAAAAGCCATCTATGATCAAATAAAGAAGCAAAACCGAAAGATCTGACAAAGAGTTCAATGCTTGTTGTCGTTATAACCATGAGTTGAGGTTCTTTGCTTTACTTGGGTGAGATAACTTGTTTATGTTATTTTAATATAAGTAATGTTTTGATTTTATTTTGGTTGTGTGTATATGAGTCAAGTTTTGTGTTACGATTTTGATTTTTGAGTTAGAGAAGCTATGTCCGAGTTTTGAGTTAGAGAAGCTATGTCCGATCGACTCATGTAGGTAACGCTCCATCCAAGACGGTCATGTCTATGTGGTACAACCCTTGGTAATCACCTTAGAAAAATGGTTAGTGACTAAGGCATTGAGTCTCTAACTTGGAACTCTGGCTTGGATATCCCCTTATCAACTGAGTGTTGAGTCATTCCTGAAAAGAATCGCAACAACTTCACTAATCACTAATGCATACATACGTCATGTTATGACGAAAAGGGTGGCCCATAAATCGATCTCACGTAGGTGGCTACTTGTGAATTTATCTAAGTATTAGTTACTTTGCTTTAAGCATAATGATGTGTTAAAACATGTCTATTAAATTTAACTAAATTAATCTAACTTAGACTCAAACTTAATCACTCAAATTAAACTCTATACAACCTAAAACTAAACCACAAGACAAGCAAGTGTACGTATCGAATGCAACAAAGCGATTAGAAGACCAGATACCGAACCTTAGAGACACTACAAATAGAAAAAAAAAAAGACTTAACTAGGACTTTAATTAATTTGTTCAATTGATTAGGGTTTTTTTCTAAATAACCTAACAAAATGGAAAATGACTTTTAACTTAAAATTACTAGATGAAATTAATCGACTTAAAGACGAGAAAACTAAAAACTTGATGAAAAGCAAGAATAGAGAAGATACTACCTAGGAGAATCCCAACTGCAACTCATGGACTTGATTTGGTGAAATAAACGTGATGAAACCAAGTTTCTAAAGATGTGAACCCTAAGAAACCTAATGGATCCCAAATCGTTCTTCGGGTGTGACCAAAAGAATTCCTAAACACGTGTTAAACTATCGGTGAGGTCAATTTACCTCTCAGCCAAGGTGCTACAGACGACCGTAAGTAAAAGGTACGACTCTTGAGATCAGAACCTCGAACTAGGAGCTTCGATTATAAATAAGATTACCTAGCAGAATTGTTTTACACATTCTCACTCAACCATTTTCACTCTACACAAACTATGCTAAAATCTTAACATATCTTCGTACCTGCACTCCACTCTTAAACACATGTTTATACCAATCTCATTTTATACTCAAAGATTCATAAAATCTTTAACACTTAGATCATATTATCAATCTCTAAACCTTAGGATATCGTTACTATCATCCCTGTCTTATTCATGTCTTATTCTTGTTTTAGCAATAAAACCTATTTCAAATCTAGAACTTTGTTCGGTTTTAAAATCAGTTTCGGTTCAAATTCAAAGGCGTTCCAATTCACGAAACCCTTTCTCCTCTACATTTCTAATTATTGAAAGCCTTAAATATATATGGATGACACATAATAAGACCTTGTACCGTTAAAAAAAGACATAATAAAATCTATATAATAATTCAAGGTTTTAGGGGGGCAACTTTTGGGGGGAATTTTTTATAAAAGGAAGTTTTAGAGGGAAAATGTAAAATACCATGCATGAGTTGATGAAACAAAATATCTTTAAATATTAAATATTTACTAATTTTTACACAAAATGATTATGATTTTATAAATATTATTATTTAACTCGTGTGTAACACACGGGTATTAAACCTAGTCTATCTAATATTTCAGAGTTTTTGGGGGGCAAATTTGAGAGGGAAAATTTTTTGACCGGTCAAATTGGGCTCCAAA
>JAOYNQ010000033.1:5415611-5436318 GCA_026259685.1 Tagetes patula
ATGCTATGGACTTAGAAAATAATAAACAATGACGTTTCTGTTTTCGGATTTAATTACTGTTTTAAGACTATTTATTTTCTGTTACGTCACAACATTGAATGCTTAATAATATTAAAATATGCTTCTTAGATGCCATGTGCTTTGTACTTTTGATATCCAATCCACTTGACGCGCCCGGTGTTTTCCGCCGCCGGGCGGGGTGTCACACCCTGAATTATTAGATATAGATTTTTTTCTCTTCTCATATAAAAAATTCACAGATAGCTGCTAAATTTGCAAAGTTAACGAGGAAGAATGTACTATTAAAATGGGGAAGTGATCAAAAGATGTGTTTTGAGAACTAAAAGACAAGCTAACCATAGCACCAGTATTAACTCTACCGGAAGACGATGAAGACTTAGTGGTATATTCCGGTGCTATATCTTCAAGGTTGGGTTGTATGTAAGAAGTTCCAAAAAAAACTTAACGACGTTAAATGTTTTTAACAAAAGACCCCTATTAAAATTAAAAAAATTTGAAAGTTTAAACCTCTACAAAAAATTTCCTTAGTTAAAATCTCTACCGACAATATGTTAAAGCTCAAAATTTTAAAATCTAGCTTTTCTTAACTTCATAAAAAAAATTAAGTTGAATAAAAACGTACTAAAACTTTAAGGGGCTGTTTGGTATGAGGTAATAGAATGGATGAGGGAATGAAATGAATGATGGAAATGAATAGACAAAGGAATGAAATGGACTATTCCATTATCATGTTTGGTTGCCTTACAAGAATGAAATGAATCACTGCTTGTTGTTTGGTAGGAGGAAAAAAGCCGAAAAAAATACAAATCTCTAAAAGTAACAAAAATACCTTGTCATGGTTATGGGTCGGGTCTTGGTTCGGGCCATGAATCGGCTCATGGTTCGATGCACGGATAAGTACATCAATTAGGACATTGATCAAGACTTGGGTCGTGCCTTGGTTCGATTCACGGTTCTAGAAATTGGTAGCCACATTGGTTGGGTCATGGTTCGGTTCATGGGTCGGGTCATGAGTCAATTCATGGACCAGTTCATTAGTTGGTTCATGTGTTGGGTCATGAATCGGGACATGGGTCGGTCATGGTACGGGACACGGGTTAGGTCATGAGTCAGATTTATGGTTGGGGTCATGGTTCAGGGCATGGATCGGGTCACGGGTCGATTGATGACTCGGGTCATGAATCAGTTCATGGGTTGGATCCTGGTTCGGTTCATGCGTTGGGTCATGGTTCAAGCCGTGGGTTAGGACATGGGTCGGTTCATGGGTACTTGTGTATCCGGTCAAGGTTTGGGTCATTGGTCGGTCCTGGTTCTTATCATGAATTAAAAAATTATTTCATTCCTTGAGGGAATGAAAAAAAACATGGGGGATGAATGGAATGAAAATGAGGGTTTTTTCATTCCTTTGTAATGGTTCATTCCATTCCATTAAGCAACCAAACACATTTTTTTCCATTCCCTCATAATAGTCCATTCCATTCCACCTCTGATTCCTTCGTACCAAACACTACCTAATTATTTTTCCCAAAAATAAAGTATTGAAACTAGATTCACCACAAAACAAAAACGAATTAAGTCAATTAACCCCATGCACCATCTATTTCTCTCAATATTGATCAATCCTAACAACATTAATTAAACACTTACACCATTTACATCAACTCTTCAACCCACCCATCAACAAACCAACGAATTAAAATCATCTTCTTCTTCATCTCCTTCTCCCAAATCCCACCTGCAATTTCAATGGCCACCCCATCACCAGTCATCCTCCCTGTCTCCACCTCAAAAACCACTCCCACAGACGAACCACAACCCCAACAACCCCCCGTCGCCACCCCCGCTTTCAAAGCCTTCATCAACCACATCACCGGAACCATCCGTTCTGGCCTCGCTGATCGTCGCGCATGGTCCGAACTCGTCGACCGTACCGCATTCTCAAAGCCCGAATCATTAACCGACGCCACAACAAGAATCAGAAAAAACTACGCATACTTTCGTATCAATTACTTCACCATTGTCGCCGTTGTCATCGCCGTTTCTCTCCTCACAAATCCGTTATCTCTCGTTACGCTTTTAGCTCTTCTTTCTGCATGGATCTTTCTCTATCTTTTTCGACCGACGGATCCGCCGATGGTGATACTTGGACGTGCGTTTTCGGAACGTGAAACCCTAGGGTTGTTGATTGTGTTGAGCATTGTTGTTATATTCTTAACGAGCGTTGGAACGATTCTGATAACCGCAACGTTAATTGGGACGGGGATTGTGTGTGGTCATGGCGCGTTTAGGGCTCCGGAAGATTTGTTTCTGGATGAACAAGATCCTGGTGGTGGTTCTGCGGGATTTCTGTCGTTACTCGGCGGTGCAGCCTCTAATGCTGCTGCTTCCGCTGTGCCGGTTCTTGCTCCGACTCGTGCTTGATTCAGATTTAGACAAACAAACGTTTGGTATGTAGGTTTTGATCGAATTGTTTATCGTTTTCGACTTTTTGTTATGTTATGGTTTGGTTAATTTGAATACAAATGAGGATTTATTCTGAATATATCTTGCTTTAATGTAGATGTTGTTGTTTTGTTGCTTTAATTGACTGTGATATGATCTTGGGCTTTGACACTCGATATATGTATGATATGAAGTTTTATAGTAATTTTACATTTTTTCGAAAAAGTTGAGGGGAAGCAGATGCTATCCTACTCTAAGGCTAGATTTGCCCTTGTATATATAGTTTAATTTGATATTTAATGTGTTAGTATTGTTAGGGGCACCTTCATTTGAGAACTCATTTTTAGGAAAGAACTGAGTGAGAACCGATTTAACTGTTTTATTTTTTATTATCTAAATTGATAAAAATGCTTGTAAACTTACCAATTATGAGATTTATTTATAAAAAACATGATTTGCATCGTTTTTAGTTGAAATGCATATATGCACCCACATGATATATGCAAATATGCACACGTTTTAGTTTCTAAAAAAAAACCGAGGAGAGAGGTTATAAAATTCAAGAAATAATGAACAATAGTAATAAAACAATATATTTTTACTTTACCATTGTTATTGAAGCAATAAGTACATGTCTAATATGGTTCTCACTAGTTCTTTTTAAATATTTGGTTCTCATTTGAAGGTCACACAGTATTGTTATACTATACTTATGACTTATTTGTATATGCTTTTATGTGTTGTTGTTTTCGTTGCAAAAGTTTGCTCGTCTTTTTAACTAATGAGCAAAGATTATATACTATCTTTGATATATGTACACTGTTTATGTTTGATGTGGCTATGATGACTATGCTACAAACAATTGGTTTGGCGTGGTAAAAATTGCAGCTACCACAATTATCTTATTTAAGCCTAAGGGTTAAATTAAAAAAAGAAGTAAAAACACAAATGTGAAACTTTTTTGTATGTTTACAACACCAAACACGAGATATGATGATAAAAAAAAAAATAAATAAAAAAGACTCGCACAACGCGTGAGACATGACATAAAACTAGTCAACATAAAATTGCATACATGAACAAACATGGGTTCGTATTTAAATTGAAATGATTGACAATGAATATGGAGATTGTCGTTGTGATTGTGTATGGATATTTGCAAAAAGTGATGGTCGTATCCATTGAGTAAGTAATCAGGACAAAGAACATGTTTTTTAAGTTTGTAGAAGATAACAAGCTAAAAGCATCCTCATACATCTTCTAAAGCTTAAAATAGAAAAGTATGTTTCTATTTTACAAAGATACAAAAGGGGGTGGGGGTTGTCGGATATGTATTCAAAAAAACAAATTAACTGGAAAAAAAATCGTTAGTAAAACAAATTTGGAAAGCATTACTCTTGCCCAATTGAAGATCATAGTATGCTTTGATTATTGGTACCGAAGATGGAACAACATTTCTAATAACATTAGCCTAAGGAGAAAACTTTTACTTAAACAGGTCTGTCTGATGTTATCAAGATAGTCAAAGTCAATTCATAAGTCAACACGATACCCGTCTAATGTTACCAAGATAATCAAAGTCAATGCGTAAGTCAACATGATACGTTTAGAGATTGTGAATGACAATTATGTTCGATTCAAATAAACATATTTTATCTAGAGAATATATTTAGATTTTACACAAAAATTTGGGGACTTAATTGTAACTAGGCTGAAAAACTAGCGCCATTAGTGTGTCTTGAATCTTGGGGAACAATTTGTAATAGATCCAAGGTTTCTATGTCATAATCAAGATATCCATGAGGTTTTGAAGGTTCTTCACGTGCTCATGTTATTGATTTAACTCATCAAAGTTTAAACGGGTTCAAATTATTTTAGAACTAGCGAGCCATTCTTCAAGTTTGCTGTAAAATATAAAAGGCGGAACGAGGAGCAATCAAGGCAAGAAGAGGAGTCATTTTTCAAGTTTGCTATAAAATATAAAAAGCGAAACAAGGAGCAATCAAGGCAGGAAGAGGAGTCAAGCAAAGCATCAAAGAGACATCATCCAATGGATGTGCAAACAGGTAGGGCATTTAAAAAATCAACACCCGACAGTTAAAAAAGAAACATATGTGAATACTACGGGAGAAGACTCAGACGACTCATTGATTTGTTGCGTGAAAGAGTTGAGGAATCATGGTTATGGATTTAGGAGCATCGTTCCATGCTACACACATAATGAAGATAAGAATGTTGAAATCAGGGACGTTTAAAGATACGACTAGCTAATGATGGGATCCTAGATGTCACGGAATGGGAGGTGTTGATTTGAAAACTTGCTTACAGAACCACGTAGACTCTAAAGGATGTGAGAGTTGTTCCAAACCTAAGAAGGATGCTTATTTAGGGGTGATCAGTGGAAGGTAGTCAAAGGGAACCTAGTGTTTGCTTGTGGTAAGAAGAGGGCACTTCGTATATGGCCGAGTTACGTCAGAAATTAGTTATAGGGATAAAACTTAGGTTCTAGAGAAAGGAGAGAGGCCATGTTCTGTGAAACTAATGCAAATAAAAATTACTTTACAAATTCAAAGAAGAACCTTAGAGTTGGTTTTAAGATTAAGAAAGAACAATCAAGAAAGGTAAGAAGAGGTTCCAAAAGATCATTAAAAGGTGAAAGATCAAGAGAGAAACGTAACAAGGGAGAGAAACGACCTAATTTGCCTCTTTTTTTTATCACCAAGTTATCTACGCTAACAGTGTGTTATATACAAAAAGTCAACATAGGTCACACCGACTGAACTAATATAAATATCTTGTGTCCGTTTTTCTTATGTATTGTGTTTGTGTGTGCGCGTGAGATGCCTAACATATCGGATCCTGTATATAAATAAAAATAATAATAAAAAGAATCATCACAGTGTTACCTACACGGATCCGCCCATGTAGGTCCGGATGATACAATATCAACAACTTACGTCCACACTTAGTCATACACATGACGGGTTTGACCCGTCTACTTGTAATCCTTCAAGATTCTTTTTTTATAATCAATGATCCTTGTTCTTCTGTTCAGTAAATACTCAACACAGTCATACAAATGATGGGTTTGACCCATCTACTTATAAACGATTTGATTCGGTTTCCTTTTTTATTACTGAACAGGAAATATAGCTAAAATGGGAAGAGTTAATAAATATAAAAAAGTAAAAGTACACTGAAAGTATCAGACATCAGTAACACAAACATACAATGGCAGATACAGGACAAAGCACATATAAGGTAAAATAATGAATGATTTAACCTTTCTTGGGCATGGCTGCAAGTCTGGTGTACATCTTAGCCATAGACTGAAATCCTCTAACGTCGCCAGATCGAAGAAGATTTCCTGCATGCCAATTTCATCAGTAAAACAAGATCCAAAGGGAAAATGCATAAGAAAACACAATCTCTTGGTCAAGCTCAACTTATTCAACATCTGATGTATCTTTTAAATGCTTGGGGCAAATCTTATTCTATGAGTCTCACAAACTGCTATATTATATATAATAAATACTTTTGTAAATTACTTCTAACAACTGTTTAACAAATGGGAGACTGCATATCTGAACTAAGAGGAATGAATGTCAATGTAGATGTAAATTAGATGTATAATAAAAACTGAAAATGTTAGTGTAAATATACTCAAGAAAGTTTACCTGAATCACAATTCAGTGGGCTATCTGGTTCAGGATGGGCCATTAAAGCAATTATAGCTCTACAAACAGACTGGAGTGTCCAAGCTGGACTCCAAGCATTCTTCAGAATATCCAGACATATTTCTCCCGTCTATACAACCACAAAGATGATGGAAACTTTTAAAATAATGACACTCGTCAACACCACCCCACCAGAAATTCTCAATGAAATGAAGTTACATATACATATCAGAAAAGAGATGGTGAAAACCTTAGCAGATACTATTTAGCATTTCAGTGGGTGTTTGGATTTGCATTTCAGAACTGAACTTAAGTCAAGAGGAACGGATTTTGATGTTGGGATAAACATATACTTCAGTTTTAGATGATCAATTTCATACTATCTACGAGTCTACAATAAAGTAATCATATAAAGGATAATTAATCACATATTTGTCTCTTCTTTTAACATAACTCGAGAGACTAATATTCTATTATGTGGCTTTTATTGCCACACGTCCTTCTCTTAAGTCTCAAGCATGACACATCATTGTCACATATGATTTGCTTAGGTGTAAATCCTACATTCAATTATCATAATAATCCTCTCAATTTCCTATTCAATATTAACTCTTTATACTAAAAAGAAAAATCATGTGTCATTTGAGATTCAAACTCATGACCTCCGTGTTAGATGCGCAAGTTTTAACCACCAGACCTGAGCTCCTATTTGTTAATTGTTCGAAACAAATAATATGTATTCATACCTTTAGTGTTTTTTTTTATTTTCTTTTTGTTATTTTAATTTGTGTTTTTTTTTCTTATATATTATTTTTATTACATGTCATTTACATTTTTCAAACTGTGTAATACACGGGTTATTAACCTAGTTTCAAATATAAGCCTACAACAAAGTAATCTCTAAGGGTAAATTAATCACATATTTGTCTCTGGTACAGAACTACAGATCCAGTGGGTCAAATAGGGTGTTGAATGATTTAACTGGTAAATTAATCACATAATTTTTATTTGTCTCTGGTAAATTAATCACATAAAACCATCTGAACCAGTGGAGCAGACCATGGAGCCAGTCAACGATCCAAGTAAAAGGTGTTGAATGTTAGGGGAGTCAAAAGTGAAGAAAGAAGTCAAGAGGCTGACTTAAGGGATGAAGTTTAGGAATAGTAACCTCTTTATTTTATATTTAAGTATTCCGTTTCTGTTCTTATTATCTATGTCTTGTTTATTTTAACTATCAAACTGTTCTTGTATTGGAGATTAACCCCCTCTTGAAGTGGGCCAACTATCTAAGTTGTTCAATGAATCAAGCTTTGATTTTCTGGTATCTATCAATCTCTTTATTTAACATAACTTGAGAGACTTTTCCTCTATTCTGTGACGAGTATCTCCTAGTTTCAAATGTAACGTCTTTTTTATTTGTTTATATATGGTTTCTTAAACAGATAGAACTTGCCAAAAACCCAAACAGGCGATTAGTATACTTCAAAGTTCAAACGTAATAACTACATCCAAACACTATTTTCTATATTTAATATCACAATATCACATACTCATTTCTGAAATGCTAGCACCTTACACCCCCTATGTAGGCATCACACAACACATTCGTAGTCAAATTGATCTATCATGTACATAAAAACTAAGAAGCTAATCCACCTATCTGTTGGTTAAAGTTGCATCCTAATGAACAAGGGAAGATATCAATGGAACAATAAAAGACACTAACAGGACAAACCAGGAAAGAACTACAGAAGCAGCAAATCACGAAATAGGAACAACATTTTGATTCCATTTCTCGGTGAATATCGATCTTTTTAGATCAAGAATGTTAATAAATGTCGATCTTTTATAGAAGAAAGTTTCATACCTTGAAATGTACATTTGGATGAAATATTTTGGTTAAAAACCTCACTTGAGGAGGCTGCAAAGGGTATTGCTCTGGAACCGAAAACGCAAGCTGAAAAACCCCACCTTCATAAGGAGTTTCTGATGGTCCCTGTATATACAAATTCATCAACAAAAACGCATAAACAAGTGTGCAACGCGCGTGTGCGTGTGTGTGTATATCGAATTATCGATTCACGTCAATCAATCGCACCTTGATAAGTGCTGTCCACTTAAATATGTTTGAATCATCACAAACAAGCTGTATATCTGGATCAGCTGATTTCTCCCTTTGCACCTCCTTATATTCCTTAAACAATCTCGCTCTTGATGCCTACACTCATCAAGGAACGTTAACGTAAACCAAAATATCAAAATTGGGCACTAAAATCACAATTACTCAACTATAGTCACTTTTATCATCAAATTTTAGAAAGAGGGGCGGAAGCAAACGAATTAAACCTAGAACTTAACATGTTGATTAAAGTTCTAATTGTGTATGATATGTATAAATTCATAACATATAAGATTTGATTAGCAAAAATTAGGATGAAAAGTGAGAGATAAAGGCATCAATTTATAAAATAACTGACCTGCATTAGATATAATTTGTGATCTTCCTGCAAATTCGCAACACCAGGATATGAATCGTGAGTACAGTAGATCAAAGAAAGAAGAATGAAACCCTAAAAGAGATGTTGGTAAGTTTTTGTTCGGGTTTATTCGCATTTACCTGAGAGATGTGGACGACAGACGACAAAAGAGACGTTGTTGCTTTGTTCTACGATTTCAAGGATTTGTGTTGAAACTATTTTTAACTTAACTGCACACATTGGTTTTTTATATGTTATGTTGATGATAATAATATGTCATGCTTATGGATGATATAGGCGTAGCTTTTTTGACAGTAATGTGTTAGGGTGTAAACATAAGACTAAAATGATAAACTCGTTAAAAGTTAATAAAAATTAAATTAAAACAACTTTAGAAAAAGAAAGGTAAAAACCTGACAAATATGGGGTAACTTTGTAAAAATGTAACGAAGTTTGCCAACTGTTCCAATTAAATACCTGAAATTTTATTTGTCTTTCTAATATCACTGAAGTTTCATTAAGTGTTCCAGTCTTATGTACTAGTTTTACGATTATTTGAATTTTTAAAAATTGAATTGAGCAAATGAAATATGTATAAACTTTGGATACTATTTTGTGATTATTTGTGTTCAATTTGACTTAAACTCAATAAATTTAGAACTTTGTTATTAGGTTGTAAATTCATAGTCTTCACTTTTAGATCTCGATTCAAATTGATTGGACAAAAACTTTCATGTTTTTATAATCATCATTCATGTATGTTTCATATGCCCAACTCAATTTTAAAAAATTCAAATATTTGTAAAAATATTACATAAGATTGGAACACTTATGAAATTTCAGTGACTTTATGAAGACAAAAAAAGTTTGAGGTATTTAATTGGAACAGTGAGCAAACTTGGTTACATTTCTATAACATTTTCGCGACAAATATTAAAATAAAAAAATTATACTCTCTAGGATTAAACCTGGATCCTCAAAAAATTCACATAGTGTGCTGGCTATCAAGCCATTAGAGTTTATGGTGTCAAATATCATACCCAAATTATGTTTGGGGATGCGAAATTAGAGAAAAGCCTTAATCATGATTCTGATGGCAGTGGTCGATATCAGGTCGGTCGAATGGGGGAGAAAACCACCTTTTACAGTGGCAAACAACAATCGGGAAAACGAAACCACAAAATTATTCGATTGGGGCAAAAAACTCTATTTATAACTTCTAATCAAGATTTTCAACAGCAGACAACCACACGAAAAGCGGAACCACCGTAGTTATTTAACCGGGTCAAACAAACCCTAACTAGCAAGCCTAATCACAATTCCGGTGGTGGTGGTCGCTATCGGTCAACGACTAGGATAAACAAAAGGTCAACTAAACAAACCAAAAGAGAGAGGATAACTCATCCTACTTTTCTTTTTCTCTCTCACTTTTCATTTATTTACACAAAAAACTTTTAGCCCACACGTGATATCTTATAAACAACTAACGCATATGCGGCGTAAATGGTTGCAACCACAGCTTTTCGGATGGTAAATCATCGTTCATAAGCGTTACAAAATCATATAGTAAATTTGTTATTGGTCTAAAATAATATCATCATAGGATTCATATTATCTAAAAAATTAAAATTAATTTTTATATAAAACATAAAAGAATTTACAACAAGGTGGCAGGTAAACGGGCAACAAGTTGTGCCGCCACCCCCCTTTGAATAGAATTATCTAAATAAATGTATTTTTTATCCAAACATAATACATATCTCTTTAACTAATAGGTTCTTTGATAGCCTTTGTAATATATTAATACATATCTCTTTAAGTAAGAGTTATTTGATATTCTCTAAATAACTAATAAAAGGTTGTCTCTTAACGATTCGAAGGTCCAATAAAAAAATTTAGTCGAGGAATAAAAATTTTTGGACCTATATTAGCACCGGGTATTAGCTTCAATAACCTTCTTACCAAGATAAACTACCCGCAATCTTATGCTATTATACAAAACATTCTTCTGATCGCTTCTTGCGTGGGGACTTTGATAACAACAATTTTAAGGAATTTACCCACACAAATGGTCTTTTATTTTGGTTCAATTAAATACTTTTATGGTGAAGAATGAAGATGAAGAATTTTGATGATGAAGAGAGAGGGGCAGAGGATATGTGAAGGTGGATATGAAGATGGATGAGTTTTGATGACTTTTTGCAATTAATAATTATTATTTCTTAGTTATAATGGTTTATTGTTAAATAAAATAACAAATTTTGTATTAATAAATAGAAAGAGAAATACTGATAGTGAAAATACAAAGGTGATCGCGGAAATAATAATGTTAAGAGTAAAAGTTAATCATGGAAAGTGTAACAATCCAGTAAAATCGTATCATGATATTGTTCGTTTTGGCAATGACACGCCCTCAGTCGTCCGCCTCTTACGATTTTAAAACGCGTAATGATAGTGAGGGTATCAACTAAGTATTTTTTCTCCCTCACAACCAATGTGGAATCTTACAATCATATCACAGAAAGGATAAGTAAAAGTGAACGAAAAAAACTAAGCTATTTGTGAGAATGATGTTTTCTAACATTACGGATAATCCTATCGTTTAATACACAGATGATAAGTCATGTGAATTATTGTAACTTAAAATGAGATCATTTATTAACGTTGTTGTTTACATGGCATAATAGTTGTCTTAAGCAATAGTTTAAGGAATAAAGTTTAGGGCCCGGATAGTATCGATAACAAAATATCAAAATCTTCGCCTATAAATATCACTTCATCGTTTTCTTTTCACAATCACAAACATACACTAACAATGGCGAACAAGTACGAACAGTTCAGATGTCAACCAAGGCTTCCAAAATTCGCTATCCCCAAACGCTATGATCTTCACCTCAAACCAGATCTCACCGCCTGCAAATTCACCGGTGCCGTTGACATCCGCCTTCAGATCGTCGCCGATACTAAATTCATTGTTCTCAATGCTGCTGACCTCTCCGTTGATGCCAAATCCGTTCGTTTTCAATCTGAAAACGCCTCCAACGTACTCATACTATTCGATTTGATTTGATTTGATTTGATTTGATTTATCTATCGTTCTCGCTTCGTCTCACTGCTAATAGTGAGAATAACCTAATGATTGCAGGGATTTGAGGCTTTGAGCGTTGAGTTATTGGTTGAAGATGAGGTTTTGGTGTTGGAGTTTGCTGAAAGTTTGCCGGTAGGTGTTGGTGTTCTATCTATGAGGTTTGAAGGTACACTGAATGATCAGATGAAAGGATTTTACCGAAGGTAAACCTGTACTTCATCTTGACGTATTGGAACCAATTCGTTTTTTGTTCTGATGAGTATTAATTGAGTTTAGTAGATATATTAGATCATTGATCCATGCTCTATTGTCGAATTTACTGTTATTATGTTTAACATCTTAGCTAGTAAAGAAGAAAAGTAGTAAGTTACTAACAGACCTGTTTGTTGAGTCAGTTCTTAAAAGGAATTGATTTTCACATACAAGATGTGAAAATTGACTATAAAGAACATGCAAATCATTAACCAGTAAGTTTGAAGTTAGCAAGTATACTGCAAATTACCATCATTCATGTGCATAAAGTTGGTATACTTGAAGAAATTGTTTTCTTCTCTGATTTCGGGATGAATTACCATTCATTATTCAGCTTAATTACACTACAACTCTTGAAGACATTTGTTTTCTTCTATGATTTTCAGGGTAGATTGTTTTTATTTATTTGTTTTTTTGTTGTAGAGTGAGGTGCGGTTGTTTGTGTTTAGTTTCGTAACCAGTTGAAAACATGTAACTTACCCTGTACATTATTTAAGTTTTTACGGGTATTGAATTTTAATTTTACAGTACATATGAACATAATGGAGAGAAGAAGAACATGGCGGTAACTCAATTTGAACCAGCTGATGCCAGACGGTGCTTTCCTTGTTGGGATGAACCTGCTTGTAAGGTATGGTAGATATCTTCCGTTCTTCCTCATATGTGATTCCTCCTTTTTTATTATTTCTATTGTAATTGACTGCTTTTCAATAAATGCATGGTTAGTTCATTTATTTGTTTGTTCACTTGCTTAGGCTACGTTTAAGATTACATTGGAGGTGCCTTCAGAACTAGTGGCTCTTTCAAATATGCCTGTTGTTGAAGAGAGGGTGAATGGCAACTTGAAGACTGTTTTCTACCAGGAATCACCAATTATGTCTACATATTTAGTTGCTGCTGTTGTCGGTTTATTTGATTATGTTGAAGACTCTACTCCTGATGGTACAGCATATCTTACTCATGTATATTTGGTAGCCTTAGTGGTTGCTTTAATTACTAATGAATAGCCATGCAAATTTTGGTTATGTTTTATCTTTGGGTTAACTTTATAAAAACATAATCAAGTTTCGATTTTGTTTCAATTAAGTCATTCAAACTTTGTTTTGTTCCAATTAGGTAACTTATCTTTAATTTTTGTTCCAATTAAGTCATTCAAATTTTGTTATGTTTCAATTAGATAACTTATCTTTAAATTTTGTTTTAATTAAATCACTCAAACTTTGTTTTGTTTTAATTAGATAACTTAAATTTACTTTAACGTTTCAATCCTATATATGTGAATATTAACTTTTAATAAATGAAAGTTTATATAAATTCCAAAAAACTTTAAAAAAAATGTCAAAAAATGTTTTTTAATTATAATTTGTGTGTTAAAAATCAATTTTTACATGTTATAAAAGTTAATTATTTATGATTAAAACATATTTCAAAGTCAAGTTACTTAATTGAAACAAAATGTAAAGATAAGTTACCAAATTGAAACAAAACAAAGTTTAAATGACTTAATTGGAACAAAACTTAAAGATAAGTTACCTAATTGAAACAAAACAAAGTTTGAGTGACTTAATTGGAACAAAATCGAAAGTTGATTATGTTTCTATGACATTTCACGGAAGTCTTCTAATGCATAGTTTTATAAAAAAAATTTAGTGGCATAATATACCTTTGTGACCATACTATGCACTCAAAAGGTTTTGGCCTGTTAACCAAACTTAATATAACTTGTAACCTGCCTGCTTTGCCATTCCTACTTTTGTGGTATGGCCTGTACTTGACTGTATATATGAAATGCCTTGCAGGAATTAAAGTGAGGGTATATTGCCAAGTTGGTAAAGCAAATCAAGGGAAGTTTGCACTAGATGTTGCTGTTAAAACCCTTGGCCTGTACAAAGAGTATGTTTCGTTATCTTTTGTTAGTGCACTATCATCTGCAGATAGTGATAATAATTTGGAATTTATTTTAAAAAGTTCCTTATGAATTTGCCCTGGATCTTTTTATTAATGAAAATTTTAACCATAGCTCTTCGGCTAGTGGTTTTGGCTGTTAAAGTACAGTAGTTTAAGCATGGCGAGTGAAGAGCTTCTAGGTGGTTGTAAAATGGTGATTAGAGTGTCATAAGTTCATTATAAAAACATTAGAAGGGGCTATGGGTTTTCACTCTTGATTTGATAAATTGATTTGGTATCTAATTAACCATCAATAAGGAAAGATGGGATGTTTTTAATAGATATTAACCATGGATCTTATCATAAGGAAATGGCTGATGGGATGTTTTTCTATTATATGATTTATGCAGCTATTTTGCAACACCTTATTCACTACCTAAACTGGATATGATTGCAATTCCTGATTTTGCTGCTGGGGCCATGGAGAACTATGGTTTAGTAACGTATAGAGAAACAGCTCTGCTTTACGATGAAAAGCACTCTGCAGCGGCAAACAAACAGAGGGTATATTGTAATTTTATATTCAGGATCCTATTTCTATCAATATCAACCAAAATGTGTGACCTAATTATTCAGGTGGCGACTGTTGTGGCTCATGAACTTGCACATCAATGGTTTGGAAATCTTGTGACGATGGAATGGTGGACACATTTATGGCTGAATGAGGGATTTGCCACTTGGGTACTCAAACCAATTGTGTCATAATGCACTTTTTAATTCTGTCAGCTATATGCTTGTATGATCTGAATATCTGATTCTTACTTTAAATCAGGTAAGCTATTTAGCTGCTGATGGGTTGTTCCCAGAATGGAAAATATGGACTCAATTTCTTGATGAAAGTACTGAAGGTCTTCGACTTGACGGGCTTTCAGAATCACACCCTATTGAGGTGTCATCTTTTATTACACTTTATCATCTATCTGATTAATAATTTTAATTTTTATGCATGATCTCTTTAATTCATAACAAATTTCTTATGCAGGTGGACATCAACCATGCGAGTGAAATAGATGAAATTTTTGATGCAATAAGCTATCGCAAGGGAGCTTCTGTCATTCGCATGCTGCAGAGCTATCTTGGTCCTGAAGTATTCCAGGTTTGATTTCATGAATTTGTCTTTTTTAATAATAGTATCAGTAACTTGTGATATTCTTCTTGAGTAATATCTATTTCCAATTAGGAAAATATTTCCAATTCTTGTGCTTCCAACCTTCTGTTTCAAGTTTATTATTCCTTTTCTTTATTTTTCGTATTTTATTTGTTTTTTTCCAATTGTGAAACTAACATTCTTTTACAATTTGTGGTCTTCACCACTAGCGAGCACTTGCTAAATATATAAAGAAATATGCTTGTTCAAATGCGAAGACCGAGGACTTGTGGGCTGTGCTTGAGGAAGAATCCAATGAGCCTGTGAATAAATTGATGCATTCATGGACAAAGCAGAAAGGTTATCCAGTTATCACTGTTAGTGTGAAAGATAGCAAATTGGTGTTCGAACAGGTTTTTCCTTTTGCTCCTTGAATTTCTATTGAGTTTTGTTTTGAAGGTTATAAGTTTTCTTTTGATTATTATATTCTTTTACTCGATTTAGTGTTATTGATATTGTATGTTTACTTCAAATGCTTCTGGGTAGAGGTGGCTTATACATGGATCCAGTAATGGGTCAAAATAAATAGTTTTTCTACTAAGGGTTGTAACTGGTTTGGTTGATTGGAAACACCTTTTTTCCCGAGTGTTTGGTTGATTGGAAACACCTTTTTTCCAGAGTTTTTATTTTTTTGCATAGATAGTGTGAAAAATATGATTACTATGATATAATATTTTGAATAATGTTGTTGAGGTTTTATGCAACAAATATTTTTTGAGTCACTTTTAACCCATGCTCTGTTTCATTTTTTAGCTATCTATAAGTTACTTTTTAGACCTGCAAGAAATAAAACATAGGTTGACCTGCCTTGGGAAAAGTTCAGTAAATTTATAATTGTTGTATGTGGTAACAGAAGCAATTCTTGTCGAGTGGCTCCCCCGGAAATGGGCAATGGGTTGTGCCCATAACACTATGTTGCGGCTCATATGAATCAAAGAAGAGCTTCTTACTAGATAAAACATCACAAACTATTGATATTGATGAACCATCATCATTATCAAGTAGTTGGATAAAGATTAATGTTGACCAGGCAGGGTTTTACAGAGTTAAATATGATGATCAATTGTCTGCCAAACTTAGACATGCAATAGAAAGTAAACGCTTGTCAGCAATGGATAGATACGGTACTCCTTGGTCTTGGTGTTCTACTTACTACTATTAGTCTTGTGCTATATGCTAGCAGTTGTAAGTTTTTATTACTTGCTGCATGGACAGGAATTCTCGATGATTCATTTGCATTGTCTATGGCTGGCCAGCTGCCTTTGTCTTCTTTGCTTACGTTGATGGGTGCTTACAGAGAGGAACCCGAATATACAGTGCTATCCAACTTAATTGGCGTAAAGAAAACTACCCTTTTGATACACTTGTCTTGTTTATAGATCTTTTAAAAACCACTTCAGATATGCTCTTCCTGAATAATTGTTTTTGGTACTACAGGTTAGCTCTAAGGTTGCAAGAATCGTGGCTGATGCTGATAGTACATTGGTTAACAATGTTAAGATGTTTTTTATCAATGTTTTCCAGTATTCTGCAGAGTTAGTGTTTTTTACTTCTGCAAATCTACATTATTGATGCATTTTTGTTATAAATATGGCATGATAGGTGGGTAACACTTAACAGGGAATTTTTGGTAAGGGTGAACACTTTTTTGTGTAAGTTTTATTTATTTATTGATAATTAGCGTATCAAATATGATTCAAAATTTTGTTTTTTCAATAATAAATCAACATTTTGAGCAAAAAGATTTTAGGAGGCTTATGGCCATTTGAGCGATTCCTTAGTGCAATGGTCAGTTCGCTGTTTACAACAAAATTACAAGTATCATGAGAATATCATTCTGAGTTTTCTTTCTAACGTAAACAAAAGACTGCTAGCCGAATAGCACCATCTCAAATGAGTGAAGTAGCCTATAGATAGTTGATCCAAGATTTAACTTCTTATTTTATTCTGTTTTTCTAGGAGGATTGGTTTTGATTGTAAAGAAGGGGAAAGTCACTTGGATGCCTTGCTTAGAGGGGAACTTTTTACGACTTTGGCTGTGTTGGGACATGAAGAAACACTAAAAGAAGCAAATAAGCGCTTCCAGGCATTCTTACAAGACAGGAACACACCTCTACTTCCACCTGACATAAGAAGGGTTAGTTCGTCTTTTCCTATCTATCACTATCAGTCACACATACATACATCTACTGTAGTATTTACTCTCTTTCTTCCCCTCCCTTAGGCGGTGTATGTTGCTGTGATGAAGAAGGTGACATCATCAGACAGATCGGGTTTTGACTCCCTTTTGAAAGTTTATAGAGAGACTGATCTAAGCCAGGAAAAGACTCGGATTTTAGGTGATTATATTTCTTAGTATATTACATTGTTGTAAGATGAATTACATATTTACTTGATAATATCTGGTTGTGCTGTAGGTGCTCTTGGATCTTGCTGTGATCCTGACATAATTCTTGAAGTTCTTAACTTTTTGTTGACTTCTGAGGTATATAAGTTTGAGAATGCTTTTGTTGCTTATAAAGTAGGTTAAATCTATTTCCATCTGTTATCTTTTTTTTTTTTTTTGGTTTAGGTTCGAAGTCAAGATGTTGTGTTTGGACTCTCTGTTAGCAGAGAGGGACATGAAGTGGCTTGGAACTGGCTCAAGGTTCGTTGTAACTTTTTAAAGTTTATTGGCGTATTGCGTATACTACTTTTCTCTTCTCAAATTATATTTGGATGACCTCATCAACTACTTTTTTATTTATAGTTGTAGTAAAAATAAACTGTCGGTGTGGCATTGTTACAGTGAAATTGATTTGAACATGCAACATAAGATGTTATTACGTTTTGTTTGTGAACCTTAGATTTTCTTTGTTTTGTATCTGAATGGAATTGGCTTTTGCAGAAAAACTGGGGACACATTACAAATACTTGGGGCCGTGGCTTTTTACTGACACGCTTCGTTAGTGCAATTGTATCACCGGTACGTACCATATTTCTTTCAACTCAAGTATTTATTAGCAGTCCAAGTGAGAATGGGTTATGAGTTTTCGATTTGATTTTGTAGTTTTCGTCTCTCGAGAAAGTGAAGGAAGTCGAAGAGTTCTTTGCAAGCCATGGTAAGCAGCCTTCAATTGCAAGAACATTGAAGCAGAGCATCGAGCGGGTTAAAATTAACGCAAAGTGGGTTGAGACCATTCGAAATGAGAAAAATCTTGCAGACTGTGTTCAAGAACTTGCATACAGGAAATACTAGTCAACAAACTGCTTCTGTTTCTCCAGGTTTTCAATTTGCTTGCTTTTAGAGGGTGCTGTGAACATACACTTGATGCTCGTCCTTTTCTCCATGCTTTTATGAGAGACTAAAAGCTTGTGCATCATGTTTTTTTTGGCATTTTTTTTCCTTTTCTGTACAATTCAATGTTTGGCAGGTTTATGAAAATCCAACTTTAATTTTTTTTCGGTTTCTTTCTCCACTCCGTTACATTTTAATTAAATTTCAAACTGATGTTTTACGCCTTTTGATAAGAAAGAATATGGGTTGATTAATGTGAAACTTACCCTAAAATTTTGCTTCAAACCAAAATCAGCTTGATTAAATGGAAAAGTTTAAACACCTGATTGAAGCATGTGTTGTTGCTGGAGCATCATATCAGCAAGGTGAGTTTTATTTCAATCGGCTTGTAATCCTTCTTGTGATAAAAAATCTTAAACGTCGGTTTGGAATCTAGATACAACTTCATGGAATTAAGTTTTTTAACGCATGCCAATAAGAAAAATAGTGTAAAAGTGGAGACGGGTGATAAAATTTTTCAAATAGTCTAGTCATACCTTGCTTTTGGTCATTTTAGTCCGTATAAAGTAGGGGCTGTTAAAGTAGCGTAACTAGCATTTTTTATCTAATTAAATTGTTTAAAATTAAAACCAAACTGAACAATCACAAACAATTTGATTTGGCGGTTTGAGCTTCAGTAGTAATATGAATTTAAACTAAGAACTAATGACTTGGCTACATCTCTAATGATCTTATACAAAAAATAGAGATGTTTACCAACAGGGCTTTGCCTCAGCGGTACCCAATAGCGCTATGATGGAATGACTCATTAGGGTTCAAGGCCTGAGCAAACCGGTTTTACCTTATCCTTGTCGCTTTGCGTCAAACTAGGTTAGTGGCCCAAGAGGTGGGGGTTTTCTCGCCGGGGGGGAGGGGGGGAATTATTCGGTCGAAGTACCGAGCCCAACACGTCCAGCCCAACTGCGTGAGGTGTCGCAATTGCCCCATCTGGGCTGTTCTTTGCCCTATTATTTGCCGTTCCAAAAAAATAGAGGTGTTTCGTATGGTGTATAGGCATGCTTGTGTGTGTATGCAGGATGACATGCTGCTAAAAGAGATGATAGGAGAGAATATGTTTCATGTTGTTTATGGTTAATGTAGTTACCAAAAGAGATGATAAGAGAGAGAATAAGTTTCAATGTAAAATATAACTTAAGGATTGTTTGGAAGTCTCTTAATAATTCCATCCACTAAAGGTTAGTATCTAATCGATCAACGGGGTAATTGGTTCATCAAATGACATCTTTTAATGGTTTGTGAAGTCTTTTACCCGATAAGTTTTAAAAACATGTTGAATAAGATAAGACTAGTTTACCCTTTGTGTTAATAAACTCCTCCCTTCATCTTCGCCTTAATGTTTAGTTGTGTGTCTGTGAAGTTCTTACTTAGTCAAGTCTTTTACTGGCTCAGTAGTTACTGACACAGTTGCCCAACGTCTTTATTTATCTTTATTCTGAAATAACTAAGGATGCAACCAAAATAGCAAGCACGTCTCTTAACAATTGGTCCAAATTTAGTGTGTGGCAGTGTGGCTTTATTTTGAATGGTTGATGTGTTCAACAACTGAAATGCATAAACTCTAATTTAAATTCGATGAGGAAAAAGGGGAGGATGGAATTTTACAAATGCCTTGAACTTCAATCAACTACATATGCCACTCATACATAATCGTGCTTGAAACAAAAGACAACTTGTTCTCTCAATTCTCCACTTGGCTTATTGGATTACATGGAAGGCAAGGAGCATGCTACTTTTAATAACACTAGTAAGAGCCCGTGTTGCGCCACGCATGCTGAGCTATAGGTGAA
This sequence comes from Tagetes patula, assembly GCA_026259685.1. Taxonomy (NCBI): domain Eukaryota; kingdom Viridiplantae; phylum Streptophyta; class Magnoliopsida; order Asterales; family Asteraceae; genus Tagetes; species Tagetes patula. The sequence continues at coordinate 5,435,787 of JAOYNQ010000033.1, forward strand.
AATGGTAAGACGGAGATTGTACAGGGTGTAGGGACATGCTAACCCTGTGTTACGACACACTAACATAATAGAAGAGACATATACACTTGCTAGGACAAGGTTGGCCGAAACAATAATTAATCTTGTTTTGATAATAACAAATCAAATATGACTTGAAATGCTACTAGTTAATCAAAGATGAATATCTATCACATACATGCTCTAAACACTCGATTTATTATCTTACGTCTTTAAAAATTATAAGAGTTCTTAATCGATAATTTGAGTGGTCGAAGATTATAGTTTGCTTGCCAAGTTACCAAAGGCGATTTAAGGCTATATCTTCGTTACAACAAAATTACTGGGATTAAAAGTGAAGTTATATATATCAAGTATGATGATGAAATTAGTAAAGATAAACATGTATGTTGCTACAACAAGATTATGGAGAGGATGGTACTAACGATATGTCTAAGTTCAGGGTTAAGTTCGGTTATGACTCTAAGTGTTTAAGGTTAGAGAAATGTTAAGTAAAGTTAGGAGATAAGAGGAG